>PVKE010013635.1:17192-36355 GCA_004027555.1 Craseonycteris thonglongyai
ACCCACGTGCTGAACTGGGGAGTTCCCACAGTTCGGTTCTCTAACTGTCTCTGTCTCTGTCTCTCTCTCTATCTGTCAAAAAGTAAAATAGAAATAACTATGCACTGAAGACAAAAAGATAATTTCTCTCTATAAATGTGAAAAGATAAAAAAAAAAAAAAAAAAAAAAAAAAAAAAAAAAAAAAAAAAAAAAAAAGACATTTAGCTCTGAAATTAGATACAATCACTTTTCTGCTAAAGAAAATTACACCAATTTGATGAAACTGCTACAGCTAGACCAAGCAATAAATATTATACATCAGAAAGATCAGTTCTCAAAGGTTGGTCTTCAAACATCACGTGTTTTTATTCCAACAGAACAGCAAAAGTCACTCAATTCTAGCAATCTTTTTTAGTTTAAGGAACAACTTCTCAACAGGGGAAGGTCCTTTGAGATCTAAAGTATTAGACGTACAAGTTTTATGTGATCATATAATTTATCACTTTAATTGGGACACCTATGAGTGTATCAGGAGGGTCTATTAAAAATTACATGAGGCAACAGGTACAAACAGGGACTGAGAGGAGAAAATGGGCATGTTTGCTCACTCTATTAAGTTCCATCTAAATTGAATAGAAGAGGTTTTTTAAAAGATTTTACTGTTTTTGACAGAGACAGAGAGAGACAGAGATGGACAGAGACAGAGAAAAGGGGAGGGCCCAGAGCAGTCTCCATAGCTGTACATCATCAGTTTTTTGACATGGTTTCATTCCACACAGGTGGGCAGAGGCCATGCAGGATGGGAGCTGGGCTGGGGGCCTCCCGCATGGGAAGCACAACCCCTCGAGCCAGGGACTGAACCGGTTGCGGGGGAAGGGGTGGTCGAGAACCAGTCTTGGGGCCTCCAGCATGGGAAGCAAACCCCATTTCAGCATATGGGTCTTCACAGTCCAGGGCTAGGATTCAATCCTGGGTCCCTAGGGCTACAAATCCAGTGCTTAACCAGCTGAACCATCCCACTCTGCTTTTTTATCCTTACATTTATAGGTTCTGTATTCCTGTTCTGTTCTAGTGCCAGTCCCCAGCATATGGCACCTTATGGTACTTTCCACAATTTTCAACAGATTTTTTTATTTCTTTTTGTTTTGGGAATTTAGGTGAGAATTGGCCCTTGGGTGTACTAAACAATATTCTTGGCACTTCAGTTACTCTTCTCAGTAGGCATTACCTAATAAATAACTAAATAAATAACAAATCTACTGGGGTACCTACATCTATTAGTATTTTTATTTGTTTTTACAAATTTGATTATTTTCAAAATGTCTACATTCCAAATAAAACATTCTATAGATGTGTCTGAATGTTGGCTACAACGTAGATGAAAGCTATTTTTATTTAGTTGAAATCTCTTAGAATATATTCAAATCAATGCCACGATATAGAGAGCGTCCTTTTAAACAAATAAATGTACCTGACTATAAAATTTTAAAATTTGAAATTTATCTGTAAAGGAAACAAAAATGACAAGAATGTCGTATACAAAATTTTCTGCCTGCAGCAGTGAGAATTGACTGAGACAACAGCCTTCAGTATGACAGTCTGTTATGCAAATACATACAGAATCATAGCATTGAAAACTTCATTGCTCCTGACATGAAGTGTATTAAATATAATAACCTTGTAAATGCTCATATTTCAATCCAGATATGAACATTTTTGTGTCATTTCATGGTCCTGTTTTGAGGCAATAAATCATTACCTATGTGCTGATTTGCCATGATTAAAATTTAAATGGATGAACTAAATTCTACTGAGCTTTGTGAAATCTTTAAAACTGAATATTGAGTAACAGCCTTGAGCAGTTTGTAAATAAAAACATTCAAATGCAAAGCTTTGTCAGTATAGTTTAAAGTAGGATGTTGTTATATAATCAACAGTACAATCTATTAAGTAACTGATATCTATGTTGATAAATTTATCAAATATATTCTATCAATTCTTCATGAATTTAAAGATAAGCACCATTTTTTAGTACACACACATATGCAAAACAAAAACAAAAACAAAAACAAAAAAAACACCAACAACTTCTGATTCTGCTACCCAAAATAATGTTCAGGTTAAAATCACAACTTTGAACTTTTTAGGCATGACCAAAATTCAAGGTGCAAACTCCAACATTCACTGTACTCAAAGAAACATACCTAAAACTTATCACTCATCCAAAACAATCTTACCATTGCAACGAAAGTACATAAATAAATAAGAGATAGTCTAACAAGATGATGGAAGAATGTCCTGAGGGCACGCCTCTTGTTGGAGCTGCATCCTAAGGTAACATATAATAGATAGGCAAACCTTTTTATAATATAAAGATAAGCCTAAATCTTTCATGACTTAGTCCGTACTCTAGTAAAGTGCAGGAAGTTCTGGTTTGAAGAATTAAATAGTATTAGCAGTAGGGTGGAATACTGAAGTATGATTTTAAATTTCCTATGACTAGTTCATTCATACTTTGATTTATTATTCAATCAGCATTCATTGTACTTCCCAGATGCAAAAGATATACATTGGACACTGTAAAACTCAAACCAGAACACAATTTATATATCCTGTCTGTAGTAGACAGAATAATGGCCATGAAAGGTATCTTCTTTTTTAATCCTTGAAACCTGTGAATATTTTACACAGTAAAAGGAACTTTGCAGATGTGATTAATTTAAGAATTTTGTGGGGGAAGCCGGGATGGCTCAGTGGGTTGAGCGCTCACTTTGCAGCGCCGGGGACCGAGGGTCAAGTCCCGGCCCCGGCCCATGCGGAACCATGTGCTGAGCTGGGAGCTCCCCCAGTTCAGTTCTCTCTCTGTCTCTGTGTATATAAATGTATATATATATCTGTCAAAAAACAATTAAAAAATAAATAAATAAATAAATATTTAAAAAAAAAAAAGTAAATTAAAAAAAAAAGAATTTTGTGATAGGACAATCCTGGATTATCCAGTTGGCCCTAGTGTAATCAGAAGGATACTTATGAATGGAAAAAAAAAAAGAGGTCCGAGTGAGAGAAGTTTGAGAATGTTCCTCTGGTGGCCCTGAAGATAAAGGATGGGGGCATGCAGTAGAGAATGTGGGTGGCCTAGAGCACCTGGGAAAGGCAGATGCTTCCTTGGAGCCTCCAGCAGGAGTATAGCCTGTCCAGCATCATGATTTTAGTGTGGTAAAACCCATTTGGAACTTCTGATTTTCAGAAATATTCTATTAATTTAATAGTAATTTACATTATTTAATAAATAATATAACCAAAAAAGTCTATGGTAATTTGTTACAGCTGCAACAGAAAACTAATACACAGCGTTAAAGAGATTGGTGGGCTAATAGAACTACAGAATCAATACAGGTTAACAAAACAAAGTCAATAACTCAGACATAAAAGAATGAGAAATGATAATAAAATACTAACAATTGGTAACTTTTATCAAACCCTTATTATATTCCAGGCACATTAATCTACAAATTTTCACACACACACACACACACACACACACACACACACACACACACACACACAACCCTCAAGATGCTGGGACAGTTCAGTGGTTGAGCACTTGCCTCAACATGGAGGGTCTGAGATTCTATTCCTGGCCCCGGCCCATACAAACCTATACGCTGAACTCTGGTACAACTGGTAACCGCTGGGATGGCTCAGTGACAAAGATTCTCCCCTCCCATGCAGGTGGCCCTAGTTTGGTTCCGGTCCCACATAGTCCCACATCTACCTATGTGGAATGAATGTACAACTATGGAGACTGCTCTGGGCCCTCCCCCATCTCTCTCTCTCTCCCTCTCTCTCTCTCTCTCATGCCTTCTCTCAAAACTATAAAATAAAACTTAAAAAAAACTCAATACAAAAAATATGTCTTACCATTTCTGAGGTGGGAATATCTTTAAAAATATATTTTACTTAAAGTAAGATTAATAGTTGATAACTGTAGAGCTTGAATCCATACTGTGTGACTTCTAAACCACTCTGTCATTATATAATATCTCATCAAACACAGACTTACGAGAGTGAAAAGGCTGAACAATGAGTAGGACCTACCCGTGTAACACATATGTGCATTCTGAGAATATGGGCGAGGTGTACTCCTGAAATCAGGAGCAGTAAACATATATGACATGCATAAACATTTTAGTTCAAGTCTTATATAGCTTATAATTGTAATCACCTACATATGTCCTGCTTTATTTAATATAAGTTCTCCTATTATATGAAATTTTCATCTTACGTTTTCAGTAATTGGTAGGATCCATTGAGTATATTTTCCCCCAGAGTAAGCAGAGTATGACATGATGTATACTGATACATCCACATGTGCGCATGCATGCACACGCACGCACACACACACACACACACACGTATAGTGTCTTGCCACTGACTTATTTATCTTTGTATATTCTCATAAAATACTGAGGCCAAATATATACTGAATACCCCCAAATTTTATTGAATAAGAAAATCAATTAATAAAGATATTACAAATATTTTATGGTTTGAAGTTCCTAAATTGCAATCCAGTATAATACTCTTGGGGAAAATGAATTCCTTCTCAATCAACTGATCTAGTCATGTATTAGAGGAATTTTTTTTTAATGTCAGAATGAGAGATGTCTATGCTTTCGTTGAAGTAATTTTATCAGTGAAGATTTTAAATGGGAAAAGTACGGTACAACATAGTTTTGATTTAGGATAATGAGAAAACTAAATGGAAATTATGTTTTGAAATTCTGTTTGAGAGATAAAGGAAATCTACAATATAGGTTAATATCCATGAAAATGGAAAAGTAACAGGGGCAACGTTATGAAGCATTTTTTAAATGGAATTTACCAATTTTTAAAGTGATAAAAGGTATACACTATTTGGAACATAAGAATCTGAAGATAACTCCAATATTCTGATACTAGGTAAGTAGGACCTTTGTGGAGCCCTTAGGAGTCATGCCTTGATTAATTCTGTTTGGGATGTGTTGAACCTGGTACTTCACTTGGAATACCACCCTGCAGTGTGTTTTCTGGGAAGTCTAACTTCTCGTGCTAATCAGTAAGTTGTTACAAGAACAATGTTGTGAGAGTGATTCTGTAGTTAAACAATTGTAGAAATATCTGGCCTGATTAAAGTGATTTATTTTGTAGAAATTTTCTGATCCTTTAACATTGACCTATATAGAGGGTTCTCAAAAAAAGGTATACACATTTTAAGAAAGAAAAAAAAAACTATTAAAATTATAATTCTCAATATATACCGATGACAAAAGATCAATACAAGTCATGTTTGACTTCTGCAATTAAAAGAGGGGCTCAGAGTAGTTACCATCAGCATCCAGACACTTTTGATTATGGCAAACTACTACTGATTGAGCAACACTGACCAAAGTGTCCACTTGTTTCACTATGCATGCTGTTTCGATTTACCATGTCTCAAACTTACTCTTATCATTAATGTGTGCAATCATTAGACATGTTGGAGGTTCTGCTGCACACTCACACCTCTGTTGCCATAATGCACAATGTTCTCAAATTTCAAATACCACTTTAAAATGGTCTTGGCTCCTCCAATGACTACCATGCTTCCAGCATTTTCTTTGACTGTCCTTCCTGTCACATGTTGATTTAAGCATTCATTTGATTAATGCCATATTTTGAGTAAACATCATACTACATATTAACATAATTCAATGCAATTAAAAAAAATGATACCGAGGTAGCATCTTTTAAAATGTGTGTGTATGTGTGTGTGTATACATACATATATATTCATTTTGATATCCTGGTATGTCATGATTATATAAGAGAAGAGTGAATGTTTGGCTGAAGAACAATTTTTCTGCATGTATATTTCTATAATATATGGCTGTTAGAACACACTTTAATACAACAGGTATAGGTCCTTAAAATAGAAGAATGGTAATTAGGAGAGAGTAACGGAAGATATTTAGATTATACGGGTGACAGCTGAATGTAAGGACTGCGGAAAATAACTAAGAGAAAGGTGCAGTTGGCATAGAGAATGAAATATAAATAATGGATAACTCTTGCACTTTTTAGAGGGAAATGGGGATAGAGCATACCAAAGAGGATAGGTAAAGAGAAATGAGAGAATTAATGGAATTAGGACTGGAAGGAAAAAAAGACTTCAATAAATAGTCTTGGTATGAACCTGAATTTTATAGGTAGGTTGTAAGGAATGAGTACTGAGGGATTAAAAAAAATTTTGAAGATCAATTTTCCTAAGTCTCTCCCTGGTTATTTCAAAGAAAGCAGATTCAGAGGAATGGCAGAGTAAGAATATGGATTGAAAAGAGCAAAAGAAATAAGAAATAAGTAATTTGAGTTATAAATTTATCAGTATTTTAAAGGTGTTAGTGAAATGCTCAAGACAGAACCTTGAAAAAGTGGCAGATTCCAAAATCAGAGAAGAAAAAAAAAAAAATTTTGTCAATTTGGTTAATTAAGTAGGACAAACACATGTATACTTGCAGAAGAAAATCATCAGTAAAAGATTAATGAGATTCAGTTAGATTTTAAAGAGATGCAGGAAAAAAATAGCAAAAAAATAAAATGGTAAAAAGTGAAGTATGTAAGAAAGGGGAAAAAACATATTTTTGAGCAGATGAAAATGAAAGTGCTTCAGGTGAGATTACCTCACTATGAGAAGTCAAGAATACAGGAGGACACAGTTATTCTAATAGAATCTATAGTGTAATAAAAAGATATTTGCCTTTAAAAAGAGAGAGATAGGTGTCTTGCAGTTTGTCTCAGTTACCTTGAAAGTGGTTACATATCTCTAATTTCTCTCAGCTTTAGTTTTCATATTCTTTTTGTGGAAAGTGGTTTATAAAGGATGAAATTCTGAAAGCAGATAAACATTATAATAAAGCCATGCAAAAGAAAAAAAAATCATATGTTTCCCATTGCTTTGTTGAGAGATTCTGGTCTTTCTGTAACATATTTGAGGAAATAAAAGGATGATTGAATGCATTTCCTTCATCCCCAGATATTTACAATGTGGGTTTTAGTTGGAATCTCAGGGTGCTAGAGAAATCCTCTTTGCTTCCCAAACTACCCTCTTTTCCACTTTGCTCTGTGCCCAAGGAAGGCTGATCTTTGTAATCTGCATCAACGGGCTCTTTGCCCTCTGTCTTTCTATCTGAGTCTAGTGGTAGGAAAAACTCTCAGAAGACCGCAGTGTCGGAGAAGAGAATGGTCAGAGCTGCAGGTTGACTGCTTCTCTCTACTGAAGACCCAACTCAAGCTATTCTCTTGATATTCTGATCATTACTCCCTCACTTTTCTTCTTCAGACCTTGGGATGATAATAGCTTCATGCTGTTGTTTGGAAGTGTGCTTCCTGTTTCATTGGTGTTCCTTAACTCTGGCAACAACTTTGTAAATGATGGTTTTTCCTTAATTAAATGTCTTTCAATTACCTCATTTATGTGTGTCATCTGTCTCCTCCAAGGACTATGACTGATGCAATCAGGGAATATAGGTATGTGTGTGTACACAGTGCAGCATGTCTACATTTAGACATGATCCCATTTATTAGCTATATTATAAGATGATAACCCTTATTTGTCCATACTGACTGATTTGTACTATTTTTACACTGGATATGAGCTCTGCTCAGGTCAGTTACTTTGGGAAAACTATTTAGGTGTTTTTAGATTTGGTGAGTTCATCTAGCCTACCATGTCATTTATTTATCTTCCTAATATCGATGATAAAACAGAGGCAGAAAAATTAAGATTTTTGTCTTATTATCTGTGTCACTTCTAAAATTTTATTTCTCATCTGTAAACTGTGGATAATTATTTCACCTAATCAATAACTTCAATGAGTAGATTTAAATAGAAAATATATGGGAATAGCTTTGAACTGTTTCTCTGATATAGTACATAGTATAGGAATATTAGCTGTTCTTTCTCCTTTCTTATTATTATTACTGATATTATTATTCCAATGGGAATAGCAATCCCAGGGATACATGAGTTGCTTAGGGTCCCCATAACTTCTGGTGAAATGCACAAAAAACTGCTTAGACTGATCACCTATTGCATTCCAAGATTCTATCAAGGCTAATTCTATTATTCTCTTTATGCACAATTATCTCATTCAACTCCAGAAACCCAGGTTTTCCAATTCATGTATGATCACCAGAATATAATTTCTATATCACACTTAATATTTCACAATCCATCCGAATTTCCTTTTCTTTCTTGTTTCAAAAGCTCTTAATTTGACCTGTTTATTATCGACAAATGCTTTAGAAATCCTTCAAACTTTTCACTCCACCCTACCTCTTCTTCAATAGCTTTGTTGTGGGCAACCTATCCCTAACTCGTCTTGTTGTATTTGTCACAGTACTGTCATAATCTATCCCTGTCCCATCTTTTCATATTTCTCTTTATCAAACCTAGATTTGTAACTTACATGAAAGTTCAATATAACTTATATGAAAGCAACTTATGTCAGTTAAGTTATTTCAGGAAAACAGAACTTGTAAGATTATATATGATCACTTGAATGTTGGATCTGGCAAGTATAAAATCTGTAGATCTGGCCAGAAGGCTGAAAATGAAGGCAAGATTTCTATGTTACAGTCTCGAAGCAGAATTCATTCTTCTCTAGGAAACTTTAGTAAAGTCATACTCCCAGTCATCAAGATAGATATTTTAGATCTCTCTTCCAATCTTAAACTTCCAACACACACTCTTAGTACTGTTGAAACTCTTAGCTGATAAACTTGCAGTAAACTTCCTTAAGGTAATAAGCAATCGTAGAGGAACTCCTCATTTTCTCATCACAGAATCTACTAGGTAGCTAGTACTTATATCTGTGTTTTTTTTTTGTTTGTTTCTTTGCTTTGTTTTGTTTTTCTTTTCTTTTCTTTTCTTTTGGTGTGAGGAATAAAAAAACATCATTTACTTTAGTCCAGTTTCTCAGCTTTTGTTCTATGATCCATTAATTCTTGACTCTTCAAGGAATTTGTTCTAGCAACTGAACCAATAGTCTAATAAAGTGTATATTTCTCTCTTTTCACTAAACATTTCCATCAAATGTTCTAGTATCGCCTTGCTTAAGAAAATACACAAAAGCAAAAGAACAAAACAAATACAAACAATCACCTTATGGGACTGATATATATTAAAATACCTTATATCTCTACATTCTGTTATATAAAGATAGCATTTTATACTGTTAGATATTCCTGAGCAAATTTTATTGCAACTTGGGACCTGAGTTAAAGACAAACATAAACTGTGAAAACTCAAGAGACGAACCTTCTTTGTAGTAAGTGTTTAAATTTCAGAGTGTAAAATCCTGTGTTGTAAACTCAGTAATACATTCACTGATCTTCCTCTGAGAGATGATTATTTATGATTCCAAAAAAAATATGTTTATGGTAAGAGGCAACATATCTATATCTATCTATCTATCAGCTATCTATCTACCAGCTATCTATCTCTCTTCTGGGTAAGGGAGAGATATAGGGGTGTTTATAAGTACAGTGACTTTTGATTTTCATTATGTCATCCCATAATGGAAAAATTGGAAAATTTTATATTGTTGAACATAAGATATATTAAATAAAAACATAAAAAAATTATTTTCATTGTTGTACATGTCACTAGATGAAAGAAATTTAGTAGTATGCCAGATCCTACCAAATGCCAGGCATTGATTGAGGTACAACTATCTGGTGAGCAATGGCATTTCCATTTTTATTTGAAAAAATTAATTCAACAAGCATTTATTGAATATAACTTTTGGGTGAATAGTTTACTAGTCTTTGGAAATCGTAATAAACCATCTTGAGATGGCTATAGTTCACAATTTAAGTAAATAACTAGACTCCACTATTCCTTGTCCTAGGATCTATAGTAAAAGAAGCTGAAGGAGAGGCTTTAATTTCAATGATTACTTAAATATACGTATCTTTGTGTATTACTGTGAACCTAGCAATTATTTATTATTAAGCTATTAAATAGCACTTAGAATGCCTCCTATTATGCACCATACAAACAACACAGAAACAAACTCATAGATACAGAAAACAGTGGGCCAGATGGCAGTGTAGTTAGGGACGTGGTTGAGAAAAGGGGAAGTGATGAAGAAACCCAAATTAGTTTTTATGGAGTAGTTATGGGAATGGAAGGTATAACATAAGGATTATAATTAATAACATTGTAATCACTATGTATGATATCATATCGGTACTAGATTTATCAAGGTGACGGATGAAAGGTGAGTTGGGGGCAGGGTGAAAAATGTGAAGAGATAAAGAAGTACAAATTGGTAGTTACAAAATAGTTCTGGGACTATAAAAGTAAAGCATAGGGAATATGGTCAATGATGTGGCAATATCTGTGTATAGTGTCAGGGTGGGTACTGGACTAGTCAGACGGATCACTTCTTAATTTATATAAATATCTAACTACTATATTGTATACCTGAAATTAATACAAAATAATGTTGAATGTCCACCATAATTGAAGATGTTTTAAAGAGTTGAAATGGTGAAGGAAAATATGAGGTTCAAATTGCAGGTATAAAACAAATGAGTCATAGGGATGTAATGTACAACATCCAGCGTGTTATGGTGCTGGATTTATCATGGTGATAGCTTCTTTAGCTATATAATGTTGTGTATGCCTGAAACTAATATAATATTGTACATTAGCTGTATTTTTAATAAAAATCTTAAAAAGGTAAAATAGAATTATGGAATAAAAATCAACAAAATATAGCTATAGGTAGACTATAACTATAGGTAGAACAGTGTTTTTCTACTAAAAGGGAAGACTTACATGTGTAATAATATGAGTTGAGTCCAAACTGACCTGAAGGTGAGAGAGCACCATATGAGAATTGAAGAGACGTGAGGGAGTGGGAAAAATAAATTTCTTGGCAAAGAGGATGGTAAGTTCCATAGTTCAGAAGTAGGAAAGAATTTAGATCATCTAAGGAATAGATAGAACATATTTTATATAATCTGTCTCAGACATAGCTTCATCAATTATTCAATGAGAATAATAAATTATTTGTAATTTAAAGCTGTTGTGAAGGTTAAAGGTGAGAGTGAATGTAGAATATTTGGTAGAAAGAGATCTGGCATATATGAAAAGATAAAATTATATTAACTAATCATTATTATCATTATAAACTCTTTTTTTTTTTAAAGATTTATTTTATTGATTCTTGACAGAGAGAAACAGAGAGAAGAAGGAGGTCCCAGAGCAGTCTCCATAGTTGACATTAGTGTTTCATATAGTTTCACTCCACAGGTGGGCACAGGGCTGCGCAGGGCAGGAACTGGGCCGGGAGCCTCCCACATAGGTCCCGGCAAGAACTGAACTGGGGGCACACCCCAGTTCAGCATGTGGGTCCGCATGGGCCGGGGCCGGGATTCGATCCTCAGTCCTCGGGGCTTCAAAGCGAGCGCTTAACCCTCTGAACCATCTTAGCTTTCCCTCATTATAAACTCTTAATCATCACAGTATATCCCACAATTAAAAAGTAAAATAGTTTTTATCAAGGTTCACCTAACATGTTACAAAATTAATTATTTTGAGAATGAGGATGTTGATGTGGAAGATGTTTGTGGCACTAAGTTTTAGACCAAAGTGAACTTCTAAAAATAAAGATGAAGAACAATATGTAACATGATATATTATAAATGAAAATAAACTTGCGTAAGAAGGCTGGATTCAAATTGAGGTCTACCACTGATTATCTATTCACTTTTGGTTTACTTGTTAATTATTTTGAACTTCAGTTTTATCTTTTCTAAAACAGGGATAATAATACATTCCTTACAAAATCAGTATAAGTTTTCACAAAAAATTATTTTATTTTCAACATAGTACTTAACAAAATTTTCTGTCCATGTTTTAAATTATTTTATTTACTCATTTAATCGGTTCTTAGAGAACCACAAAAAGAATGAGTTCTGGAGAAGCTGGGATGGCTCAGCAGGTTAAGCACCTGCTTTGCAGCCCTGAAGACCAAGAATTGCATCCCGGCCCTGGCCCATGCAGACGCATATGCTGAACGGAGGTGTGCTTCCCATGCACAAGACCTCCAGCCCGGTTCCCACCCTGTGTGGCTCCCACCCACCTGTGTGGAACAAAACCGTGTCGAGAACTGATGATGTACCACTATGGGTCCTCCCCCTTCTCTCTCCCTTTGTCTCTGTCTCTCTCTGTCAAAATCAATAACATAAATCTTTAAAAAAAAAAAAAAAGAATCCGTCCTTTTAGAAGATAAACTTTGTCCGTTGTGTTTACATCTGTCTCTGGGTACCTGGATTTATGCCTGGCAGGTGGAAGTCATTCTATTATATTTGTTAAATGGTTGATTAAAGGAATGAATACTATCCCATTTGTTAAAATGGTGTATCCATGAAACAGAAAATTTGTGTACATACAAATATATTCATTTTACTGAGAATATGTAACACTCTTCTTCACAAAGTTTTCCAGCAAATTTAAATGATGTTATTATAGGATCAATAATAAGCTTTGGCCTATCAGGTCAGACTAATAGATATTCTAGTGATGATGCTACAACAAATCTTTGGGGCTGTACAAATCATGACAGCTGTGACCTTGAGGACTGAATCACTAGGTGAATAGGGCAAGAAGAACTGGAATGGAAAAAGTTTTATAGACACATTGATAAAAAGACAACATTAATTAATGCCCTGAAGAGACACTAATAGAAAACACATTTTCAAGCAAAATTCAAAATGAAATTAATTATTCTGAGAAACATGAGTTTAAGGGGCAACACAGTAAATTGTGATTACGAACACCTCTGCAAAGAAAGATTATTATTTTAAGGCTTTCTTCTAAAAATTACTAATAGCACCAGCATTTTTTTTTTTGTCATGCTCATTCACATTCAATAACAACACTAGAGTTAGCATCAGCTTCATACATCAAGGGCATGAATCATGAAAAATCAGTACTTTCCCCCAGCATAGGTATGATCAATTATGAGATCCTGGTAATAGCTCACAGATTTCAGTGCAAGGAAACTAGAAATTTTTTGTAAAGAATTTTTTCTTTGAACATTCTGCCAGACCTACACAGAACAACTTGTCAATTGAATTATTTCAAGGATAAATCAAGCTTACTAAATTGATTAATCTTGATGCTCTCCTAAGGTATGTACTCTACTGCTTATACATAAGCAAAATATTTTGTGAAACATTTTCAACAAATTCTCCTTCCTATAAAACTTGTGTACCACTGAATTTAATTACTATAGACCAGTGGTAACATTTTAAATGGAGCAAAACCCTTTCCATCCAAGGTCAAATATAGTGATTTCTGAGGGAAGAATTTTTAAAATTTCCATATTATAATCATCATTCCATCACCACCATCAGTATTATCATCATTACTTCTTAACTTATAAAATCCACAAATCCTCTTTTTGAAATGTACTGAACAATACTATGTAACATGAAATACTATGTAACATGAAAATCCTCTACTACCTCACTCCTTAGCTGATTTCTACTCTTTTGGTATGTTCTAGGATATGTTTTTCCAGACTCATTTATTTATCTATTTATTTACTTATTCTATTCTATTTTATTTATTTATTTATTTATTTATTGTGGTGATCAAATATAATTAAACAGTACTTTCAATATGTTGTAAAAACAACAGAAATTAGTTGAGTACGTTCTACATGTCCTACGTTGTCTAAATTGCTTACAAGTATTCTCTCACCTCACTTAATAAACACAGCTTTAAATACATGTATTTTTCTTTGTTATTTAGTAGTTAGATTCCAGTAAGACATTAGGGATATTAACCCTAGTGATATATATTATAAATATTTCATGTCAGTCTATTTTGTATCTATCCTTGGACTGTTTTGATCCATGACCTTAGCCTACCAAAGGAGTGAATACAAAGCCCTAAAATTATACCAGTATTGCTTTGACATCTATAGAGACCTTAGAAATGCCTACTGCTCAGAATTACATTGTATTTTTCTAGGAGACACAGAAGTTCTTTGTGTGCCCTATCATCTAAATTGGACCTATGATGACTCAATAATCAAGATGAAAAATATCCTACACTCAAGGATATACCTCCTGTACCTTATTGTGAAAACTCTGGCTGGCAATAGCCTGTTAAATATAATATAAACTTATTAATTTTAATCATTTCAACCAAAGAAGTTATGAATAAAACATTTACTTGAAAACTTTGATGCAAAAGACAAAAAAGAAACAAATCATACTTTTTTTCCTAATTATTATTGTATTTTCCAAACTAGTTCCTGCTAAGTAATGTCAACAATATAAAATATGTATGCACAGTATTCAGGTACCAAGCAAATTCTACCATAAATAAATCAAAAGTTCAAAAATTACTTGCATAATAAATAGGGTGCTTATAAATGTATCATCACTTTGCAGATATGGAGAAGGATCTGATATTTTACCAGATAGAAGTGTGGACAAGAAGATGGTCTTGAAGAAGACTCTCCTGTGAAATACTAAAAATTCATTTGTAACTATTAGTATAATAAGTGGGTTTAGAAGCATAACTAGAAATATAATAAAATGTCAGGTCTCTTTGCTAGAAACTTTAAAACAATATATTAGCTCCACTTGATTCAAGGGTTTCTTCCAAAAACCTTAGGTAGAAAGCACAGCATTTGTAGTTGACTGCCTAGAGTAGAACATGGCATTGGGACTAGGAAGACTTGTACTCATAATGTTCTAAACACAAAAAGAGAGAAAAGCTGAAGAAGAAACATAAAATTTAATAACTTCCTTTGATAAAAGAAGATATTGATGCTTCCACACAGAGATTTAATAATGATGCAACATAGTATTGAGAATCAAAGTTTTCAAATACCAAGTTACAAACATGCAAATCAATAAAGTGTGATATAACTTCAGGGTATTCGTCCAAAGAAATCTAAAACTACATTTAGAAGAGATACATATACCCCTATGTTCATTGCAGCACTATTTACAGTAGTCAAGATATGGAAGCAGCCTAAGTGTCCATCGATAGACAATTTAATAAGTAGGATATGGTACATATATATAATGGATTATTACTTGGCCATAAAAAATAAAATCTTGCATTTGCAACAATAAGGGTCTATCTAGAGGATATAATGCTAAGTGAAGTAAGCCAGACAGAGAAAGATATTGTATGTGAGTTATAAGAAACAAAATAAATGAACGGACAAAACAGAAATAGACTCATAGATACAGAGAGCGAACTGATGGTTGCCAGATGACAGGTGTGTGGGGACTGGATGAAAAAGCTGAAGAGATTGAGAAGTACAAGTTGGCAGTTACAAAATAGTCATGGGAATATTAAGTAAAACATAAGAAATATAGTCAATAATATTGTAATAACTATGTATGGTGCCAGGTGGGTAGTAGACTTACTAGTGGGGCTACTTTGTAAGTTATATATGTCTAACCATTACGCTATACACATGAAACTAATATAACGATGAAGGTCAACTGTAATAAATTTTTTTAAATATATTTTTTTTATTTATTTTTATTTTTTTGACAGAGAGAGAGAGAGATAAAGAGACAGAGAGAGAACTGAATTGGGGGAGTTCCCAGTTCAGCATATGGTTCCACATGGGCCGGGGCCGGGATTCAATCCCCGGTCCCCAGCGCTGCAAAGTGAGCACTGAACCCACTGAGCCATTCCGGTTTCCCCCAGTTTTTTTTTTTAATAGAAGAAAGAATGGGGGACTCAAATATATGGTGATGGAAGGAACACTGACTCTGAGTAGTGAGTGTGCAATGTAACACAGTGTGTAGAATTGTACCATCTGGAACCTATGTAATTTTACTAACCAATGTCACCTCAAAAAATTTAATAATAAGTAAATAAATAAAATATGTGGTATACACACACATAAAATACACAAAATGAAATATTATTCAGTCACAAATAAGGATAAAATTTTGCCATTCGAGTGACAGGTATGAGCTTGGAGGGTATTACACTAAATAAAATAAGACAAATGCCTTATAATCTTACTTATATGTAAACTCTAAAACACAAAGAAATAAACAAAAAAGCTTATAGATAGAGAGATCAGTGGTTATAGGGTAAGGAAGAAGAGAATCAAAAGCTCCAAACTTCTAGTAATAAAATAAGTAAGTCACAGGGATGTAATATATGGGCAACTACAATTAACAATATGGTGTTGCATATCTGAAAGTTCTTGACATTAAAGTTTACAAGTTCCAGGGAGCTGGGATGGCTCAGTGGGTTAAGCACTTGCTTTGCAGCCCAGGGGACCGAGGATCGAATCCTGGCCCCAGTGCATGTGTACCCATATGCTGAACTGGGGAGTGCTTCCCACATGGGAGGCCCCCACTTTGGTTCTTAACCCCCCTATTTGGCCCCCAACTTGAGGATGCATGCCTCCCATGCGGTAGGCCCCCAGCCCAGTTCTTGCCCTGCATGGCCCCCACCCACCTGTGTGGAATAAAACCATGTCAAAAACTGATAATGTGCAACTATGAAGACTGCTCTTGGATCTCTCCTTTCTCTCTGTCTCTCTCTGTCTCTGTCTCACTCTGTCTCTGTCAAAAACAATAATATAAATTCTTTTTTAAAACTTTACAATTTCCCATCACAAGAAAAATAATTTTTTAACTATGTATGGTGATGGATAGTAACTAGACTTATTGTGGTGATCATTTTGAAATACAATCAAACACTGAATCATTATTTCATGCACCTGAACCTAATGTAATATCATCATATTTCTGATAAACTGCAAAATTTTTAAATATTTTTAAACATCAAAAAATTAATTTTTAGAAAAAACAAAAGCTAAAAGACCAATGTATATAATACGTATGAGTATATGAACTTATATTACAGATAGAAATAAGAAGTATATAAATTAACTATATCATTATATTTTAAGTAAATCAAAATATATCACAGATATTTTGCAGTACAGAGAAAGCAGAAAGAATGCTAAGCATAAGCTAGACGTCAAAATATTCATTTTATGTTTTAAAGGAAAACATATCTATATGTGTATTTTATATGTAGTTAATTTGATATGTATATTGTTCCCTCCATTTAAGCTGAGAAAAGTGAATATAGCACCATCCACATATACTTTAGGTTTTAAATGAAACATGTTAAAATATATATAGGTATGACCAACTGGTAACAGTATTTCGGAGCAGAAATCCTAAACCAGCAAAATATGTTACAACTCATATTAGTTCTTTTGTTAACAGATAAGAAAATGTTTGAAGCCCTGGAGAGTTTACCTTAGCTTTCTTGTTTTGACTCCATTTACTTCTCCTCAGGCTGAATTTGAGAACTGTTTCTTCTTTTGTGCTATGCACTTTACCTCCCTTTTCTCTTCTTAATGCCCACTGCTCTTCTCTTCTAGTCCAAACACACATCTGCTACTTGCCTGTGGGGATGTCTCTATCGATACTGAATTTTCATGAGGATAACTTTTAAAAAGTTAATATAATATTATGGGTCAGATTTTGATATAATTTATATGAGACATAACATTTTCCTTAAGGTTATATTTTCCCCCTCCTTCTCTTCTCTTCTCTCCTCCATTAAGCTATATTTATTTGTTTTGAATTCTTTTCTGTTTGAGTAGTCACATGAAAAACTGTTTGACAGGTGACTGTTTGAGTAGTCAAACAGTTTCAACATCATTCCTATTAAAATTCACTTTGTTTAGTAACAAAGAATAACATCAAATATCTAGAGGGTGGATTAGTATAGAGTCTCTTGCTTTTCTCTGATCTTACATGGAACAAAGGGTGTCCTCAGAAATACCACATTGAGACCTCAGTGACAGAAGGCTCTGGGAGCTCATGGGTGACTTTGTTATTTGATAGCTGACTCAGGAAAGCTCTGGCTGATACTTAGAAATGCCTGCTGAAAAACAACTCAGCTGGGCAGAACATGTGCTGAGACTAAATGACAACAGAGACTCCAAACACCTGCTGTCTGGTGAACAAAAATAGGCAACTGTAAGCTAGAAAAAGAGATTTTAAAAAAGAGACATCAAAACCATACATCTTCAAGAAATTCTGCATTGGATTAGGTATTATGCAACCTGAATAAAAATTGTTTTCCAAAGAATTTTTTAGATAGGGAACAGAACGAACAGATCTGTGGAAACTAGGACATGGGAATTTTGGACATAATAGAATGCTTGATTCCCGTAATATAGATGTATCTTAAGGCACTGGTCTTTACAGTTGTTAAGATCCCCTTCCAGCTATGCATTGCCTTAAACTTTCCTGAGGGCTTGTAGGAATGAAAGCCAAGTCAGTGGGAATAGGGGATTATTAAGAATTGAAGAGGATATTAGAGAAACGTAGACTGAGATATGCCCTGTCCTCTTCTTTTTTCTTTTGAATAAGAACTGACATTCCAAAGCGAATTCTGAACTAGGCCATAAAGCACTCAGTTAATTTCATGCCAAGTGAAAGTAAAAATCTGTTCTTATGAAGTATGTAGGTCTTGTGGTATAGCATAGGTTCCGAAATATAAGGAAGAAAAAGAAAAAGAATACTGATAACATTCTAATATTTTTTAACTGAAAATAGTTATAATAAGAATGGATGGATGATGGGATAGCTCAGAAGATGCTTAGATGACTCAAAAGGACGAGTGCTTGCCTTGCAACTACAAGGTCTGGAGATCGAATTCTAGCCCGGGCCCATGCAAACCCATGTGCTGAATTGCAGCGAAACTGGTAACCACCAGGATGGTGGTAAAGGTTCTCACCTCTCATATGGGAGGCCTGCAGTTCGGTTCCTGTCCTGAGCAGCCCTTATCTGCCTGTGTAATAAAATTATATCACAACTAATGTACAACAATGAAGACTGTTATGGGTCCTCCTCCCTTTCTCTCTCTCTCTCTCTCTCTCCCTCTCTCTCTCTCTCTCTCTCTCTTTCTCTCCCTCTCCCTCTCCCTCTCCCAGCTTCTCTCAAACACTAAAAAATAAAAAAATTTAAAAAATAACGGAGCCAATATGTTAGAACAGGGGTGGCCAACAAGTCGATCGCAGTCGACCAGTCGATCGTGAGGCCAATTTTGGTCGATCGTCGATCGCTC
>PVKE010013636.1:0-11790 GCA_004027555.1 Craseonycteris thonglongyai
AGAGAGAGAGAGAGAGAGAGAGAGAGAGAGAGAGATACAAAGACAGAGAGAGAACTGAACTGGGGGAAATCCCCAGTTCAGCATATGGGTCCGCACGGGCCGGGGCCAGGATTCGATCCTTGGTCCCTGACGCTGCAAAGTGAGCGCTTAACCCACTGAGCCATCCTGGCTTCCCCTCAGGACAATTTTTAGAGTTTTTGATAGCATACTAGAGTAGTTATAGTTAAATTTTTTCAGATGAGTATCCTTTGGAGGAAGAACTGTTTTTAATGCGTTTATAGTGAGTTACATGAGCTACTTATCAAAAATTACTTAAGCTGTGCTGTTAATTTATCAGCAGAGATAGTTTTTTTGCAAAGAAGATCCATAGAATAAATGAATCAAAATGCCTTTCCCCCCTGATTTTAAAAATAATGTGGAGTTTTAGAAAATTTGGGCAATAAAAAAAAAAAAAGAAAAACTAAAAATTACCCATAACTTTATCAAACAACAATAACACTATAAACATTTTGATGTTATTTCTTTCTGAATGTTTTTTGTGTTTTTAATGTGGCATGAAGTAATCCATACAAAAGGAGAGATGGAGAAGCCTACATCAGGGTTGAAAGGAAAAATCCTGTGTATGGAGAGAATATGCAGTGTTATAGAACAACAAAAAGTGAGAGGAGGTCTGGTGCATAATTATTCAGGAATGGGAATGGAGCAGCTGTGGGTGTGTGCAAAAGAGAAGGCCAAATTAATGGATAAGTGTAACTTTAACTTCTTTGCTTAATTATGAATCTTAAATAGGCCTCTTAATCCCTCAAGGATGAATGGCTTTCTCTTTGTTAGCTACAACCAGGAACCACGTGTTTGGATGCCATTAAAAATACAGTTATTTTAAGATATTTCACAGAATAGATTAGACATATTAATGATTAACTTTAGGATATTTTAAATTAATTCTTATTCATTAGCTAAATTGTTTTAATTACTTTAGTGTAATGACTAAAATGCATTTTGATTTGCTATAAATTGAAGTTATTTAATAATTACAAATATTTTTTCATGTTCTCTTTGAACATTCTTCTAGTTCCTTATAAGACACACTTATGGAAATTGTCACACTTATACTATTCATACTGTAGAAATTATATTTTATGTCTTAAATTATGTGGAAATTTTGTTTCTTTAAGAGAAATTTGACACTGAGAGAAAACAAAGCAAATGAACAGTTCTTGGAAAGCTGCTAAGGACAGTATTATATTTACTTGGTGAAAATTAAGTGGTGAAAATTGATTATTGAAACTGAAGCAACAACTAATTGAATGTGGCAAGAATGGAATTTCTTTTTTTTTAAATTTAAATCAGCACCTAGTATCCTTATACATTATTTTAAATGCTTATCATGTGACATTTGATACATTAAAAGAACATAAGAAACATAAAGTATAATTTAGGAAGTATAATAATAAAAGAAATACCTATAAACCTACCATCTAACTTAAGAACTAGGACATTACCAATAAATCTACCAATATTGTTAAACTTACCAATATTCTCCTCACCTATCCATTCTCTTGCCTTCCCCTCAGAGGTAACTGCTGTTATACACTGTGTATTTTACATTTAAAAATAAATTTACCATACACACACGCACACACACACACACACACACACTGAAAAATATACCATTTAGTTTTGTTTGTTTTTGAACTTTATGAAAATGATATAAAGAGGTTTATTTTGAATTCTTCTGTTTGCTTTTTCACTCGGCATTGTTTCTAAGAAATTTGTTACTGTATTTAATTGTAGTTGATTCACTTTTACCATGAACTTTCATTTCATTATGTAACTATTCCACAATGAACTTGTTCATTTTCCTGATGCTAGATATTGCAGTGCTACAATGAACATTGCATTCTTGTACATGTTTACTTGTATGTATGTATGTGTGTGTGTATTGGATGTGTAGTCATGTGTAAGCACTTCAAGAGTTTCTCTAGGGTAGATACTTATGTGTAGAATTACTGGGTCATAGAGTATACATGTTCAGTCTTACAAGATAATACCAGGTATGGTACTAAGCATTAGTATTTAATAATCAAAACCACCTTGACTATCAACAGTTTAATAATAAAGAAACTGGCTTAGAGATGTTATATGTCCAAGAAGCCACATACTTGTAGGTAGCAAGTTGGCTGAACAGATTCAGAAGCATGTTTGTCTAACTTCAGAACCAGACTCTTATTAATCAGTAAATTGTTTTCTTTTTCTATGATAAGTATCCAAAACTAGGTTATAGATATAGTATAACTGGGATTTTTTTTAGTGTGAATGTTTAGGTCATAGATCTATTTTAGAGACTAAAATCTATGTATATATTAAACAGAAAACTTCTTGGTCCCATGAAGTTTGGGAATTGGTCTCCTTCTAAATTATACTCTGCCAGCCTTAACATATGGCTTCCATTCTGAAGGACATAAAATGGCTACTCACATACCAGTGAGCCATCTGTGTTCTAGTTAAGTAGGCAGGAAGGGGAAGGTAAAAGGCCAAAGGGCAGTGACTTCCATTTATATCCTGCTGGCTGCCTCTATGTGTAAGGAGAGCTGGGAAATACAACCTTTTAGTTGGGCACATTCTGCCCCTAATTATATGGGGGTTTTGTGAGTAAGAAAATGGAGACATCTTAGATAGGCACAGAGCAGTTTCTGCATATGTGTATCAAGGACAAGTGAAGAAATACAACCCTCTTTAATTTACCAAGGATGGTATCATAGTTCTTGGCTTTGAATTATTGAGAAAAAGATGTTTAAAAAACCTACCTCTACATATAATTAATAATCAGGTTGAACTTGATGTCAGATTGCACATTATGTTGAGTCACGTGAAATTTTAATTTATTTTTACATTACTGAAGTGTATTGGTGCTTAGAAGGAGGACAGGGTTGAACAAAATGTATGTGAAAAAATGAAGTTATTTGATGTATATTGGAGGAGTTGGAGCAGGAGGCTGAAAGGAATACAGTAATAGAGCAGAAACAAATCAGTTATGAAAAACTTGAATGAGAGGGTAACTTCTAAGGGGATTTGGCCTAGGTAGACAGTTGCCTAGAAAAAAGACACTAGTTTGTGGATATTTCTTGAAATCAGTAGATTTCAAACTAGAAAGTGATTTGAAGTTTAGTGTCACCTATGTTTTAAAGTCAACCTTTGGAGAAACAGAGATGACCTATCTTTTTATTCCTGAACTGAGTAAAAGATGAACTGAGAAAAAGATGTTTAGTTCATATTGAGCATACAACAAGCGTTGGGATAGAAAAAAACCAAAATTATAGCTTGTAAATTATTAAATTGGGCTAAATTGAATTGTACAATGGGACTTAATAATTTACTGTAAAATTTGGTGAAATAAATTTTCTTCTGTTCCTGGAATGGAGGGACACCTTTTTTTCTTCCTAGTTATCAAAGTGATACATGCTCATTGTAGTAAATCTGTAGAAAAAAGGAAGATAAACATCCCTCTACAGGAAGATAACCAGTGTTATCTTTGGTATAGATCTTACATAGTTTATTTTAAAATACATTATATCCATATGATGGTGTTAGATTATCAATTATGTGAGTTATGTACATTTTGGAGGGTATTTCCAAACAAGGGCTGCTAGCCTGAAGTTTTTCTCTTTTTTTATCCATCTTTTTCTAAAAATAAATTTATTGTGTAAATTATGATAAAGATTTAACTTCCTTTTTTATGGAAACATTGTGATAGATTACGTGCAGGACCTCAGCTGTGGTTTTTCTCTCCTCCATTTAGGAAGAAGTTGATAGAGTGGCTCAGGGGAAGAGTGAGCATATGTATACACACTATAACCATTTAATAGCGCCTCGAGCAGCTGAGGTTATCGACATAATTATCTGTATGGACCTAGACACTGGGGTGGTAAAATAAAGGTCATATGGTTGTTAGAAAATTAAAAATACTTAGGAAAGCTGAGCAGCAAGCAAGAAGTACTTTAGCCATCTCTTTTCTTAAATTGCCAAGTACAATATTTAGGTATGTGTTTTTAAGCTCTAAAAGTCCTAAAATAGATTTATTTATTTGGAATCCTTTCCTGATTTCAATGTTTCAGGCAATACATGGGACAGATATTACTGTCACAGTGTTACTAGTCTCTTTTAACTTCATTTAGTTTACAACTTCAAAAAATTTTGGATAACTACGTATATATAATAGGATAGTTGACAGTATACTATAATGAACTCCAGGTACTCATCACCAGCTTTGACAGTTATTATCTCAATGGCCAATGTTGATTCTATCATAAACCTACTTTTCTTCCTCCTGTGCTATTTTGAAGTAATTGTAATACATCATATCATTTTATCTGTAAAAATTTGACATTTCTTTGAAGATAAATACACTTTAAAAAGCAGTTACAATACTAGTACTGCATCTAAAAGTTAGCATCAATTATTTAACATCGAATATCCATGATAGTGTTCAAATTTCCAATTTTTTGAAATACATTTTTTTAAAGATTTATTTTATTGTTTGACAGAGAGAAGGGGGAGGGCCCAGAGCAGTCTTCATTGTTGTACCTCATTAGTTTTGACATAGTTGGGGCCACGTGGGGTGGGAACCAAACTGGGAGGTGCACCCCAGTTCAGCATATGGTTTTGCACGGGCCAGGACCAGGATTTGATCCCCGGACTTTGCAGTTGCAAGGCAAGTGCTCAACCTGTGGAGCTATCCCGGCATTCCCTGCTTTATCTTTTAAGTCTTTTAACCCATCAATTCCTTCTATCTCTCTTTTTCATTAATTGTTAAGTTTATTGGGGGTGACATTGGTTGGCAAAAATTGCATAGGTTTCAGGTGTACAGTTATATATTACATCATTTATGTATTGCATTATGTGCTCATCACCCAGAGTCAGTTATCTTTCCATCATCATATAATTTGATGCTCCCGCCCACCTCCCCCACCTCTTTGCCCCTTTACCTTCAGGTAAGCACTAAACTATTGACTGTGCCCATAAGTTTTTGTTTCTTTGTTATTTTCAGTTTTATATTCCACCTGTAAGTGAAGTCATGTGGTTCTTGATTTTTTCAGTCTGACTTATCTCACTTAATATGATTATCTCAAGGTCCATCCATGTTGCTGCAAATGGCAGTATTTCATCCTTTTTTATTGCTGAGTAATATTCTATTGTATAAGTATACCACAACTTCTTCATCTAGTCATCTATCAAAGAGTACTTTGGTTGTTTCCACAACTTGGCCACCGTGAACAGTGTAGCAGTGAATATTGGGGTACATATATCTGTGCGTACTAAGGTTTTCAAGTTTTGGGGGTTTAGGTACCCAGAAGAGGGATTGCTGGGTTGTATGGTAATTCTATTCTTAAATTTTTTTAAAGATTTATTTTATTGTTTTGAAAGGTGAGAGAGAGAGTGAGAGAAAAGAGGGGGGGCAGGACAGTCTACATAGTTGTACATCCTTAGTTGTGACATAGTTTCATTCTACACAGTTGGATGTGGGGCTGTGTGGGGTGGGAACCTAACTGGGGGCCTCCCACATGGGAGACAAGAACCTTCGCCGCCACCTGTTGGTTGCCAGTTGAGCCACAGTTCAGCATATGGGTTTGCAAGGGCCAGGGTTGGGATTCAATTCCTGGACCTTGCAGTTGCAAGGCAAGCACTCAACCTGTTGAACTATCCCGGCATCCCAACTATTCTTAGATTTATTTGTTTGTTTGTTTGTTTGTTTTTGCCAGAGAGAAAGGGGAGGGCCCAGAGCAGTCTCCATAGTTGTTAGTCATCAGTTTTCAATATGGTTTCATTCCACACAGCTGGGCAGGGGCCGCATAGGGCAGGAACTGGGCTGGGCGCCTCCTGCATGCAAGGCATGCCCTCTTGAGTCAGGGGTCGAATGCGGGGGGAGGGGAGTGAGAACCAAGCTGGAGACCTTCTGCATGGGAAGCACACCCCAGTTCAGCACATGGATCCACACGGGCTGGGATTTAATCCTCAGTCCCTGAGGTTGTAAAGTGGGCACTTAACCCGCTGAGCCAATCTGGCTTCCCCATTTAATTTTAGTAATTCTTGATTAACAAAAATACATGACAAAACTATTATGTCAGTAAACCTTTTAAATGTAGTTTGATTTTATTAATCATAACAGCATCTATACACATTTGAAAAATGGTGTATATGGGAGCCATTGTTTAGTCTACAGGTAATATTGGTGCATATGACTTTTTGAACCCTTTGTTATTATGAACTGTGAAGCCTCCAAGGGTCCATGGCCCTTACTTTCATTGAAGTAAGTTAGTTATAGTTACCAATAATACTTGCTAATACAAGTACATAGGCTAATTATAAGCAGGAAGGAATTTTCACTCATATTGCCATACGTAGTAGGGAAAGGACAAGTCTTTTTTCCTACTTGAATTGTACTTGTAAATTAAATGTTTAACAAATGAGTTGTTGGTCTTTTTCTTTACACTTTGATAATTTATTTTTCTATTTGACTCTCCTCCATTTACTGAAAGGGTGTGAGTGGGAACTTGACAAAGTTAATGACAAGTTATGGAGAAGACTGAGTGAAAAGTAATGGGTGGAGTCAGAGGAGTCTGGATGGTGAAAGGGAACAGAGAACAGGATCCAGAGCCTTCATATATGCTGTCTGTCTGTTTTAACTATCTTAAGAAGCATTCATTAATCTGTCTGACTGAAAACTATGACTTTATAGAAAAATCACAGTAAACTGTTATATCACAAACACTATAATTTTTGTAGTAATTTGTTAAAAAAAAATTTCTTGACAAATGTGGTTTACTTGCTAAGGTCTGCTTTAGGACCTGTATTCATAATTTTACTCAGTCTTAACTAGGTTGTTTCCCTTCTTGCAATTAGATTGCGTGTGCAGTAAGAGAAAGGGATGAATCAATCTGCAGTCAGTGTTGTTGTCAGTTGCAGCTGCCACTTAAAGTGCTCTCATTTAGCTTTTGAAAGCTTGCATGTGTAAAATATTCCTAATTCATTAGGAACACACATGGCTGTGTGTGTATACATGTCATTGTGCTGTAGGCTGTTCTTTATTAGAAAAATATAGGTCCCTGTTGGGTGCTAATTATAGCTTTGGCTAGCAAGCTGCAGAAAGGCAAGTAACAAAGGCAAGGGGAAAATAGGAGAGGGGGAGAGATCTGGGCTTTGCTGATTTACACCTCTAGTATAAATAAGATGTGGTGTGAGTAAACACAGCTGTATAGAAAAACTTGTTTTAAAGAATGGAAAATAAATAACTCTCATTCAGCAGATGTACACTACAGGTCTCTAAGAACAAGAACTTTTTCTTGAAACTAGAGAACTGTCACAAAGTGAGCTGTTTGTCTCTTGGAAAGTTGCCTGACAGATACCTTTGTGTTGGGCAATCAGTATTTTTTAATACTGCCTTTATGAAACATAAAACCACAAGTAAACTTTAGGAAATCCATGATGAGAGAATTAGATGTAAAGATTTAATATTTACATTGCTATAAAATAATTCACAATAGGAATCTTCTGAAAATCTTATTTATTGAGAACCTACTATGCAACTCCTCTGATAAGGTACTGTGGGAAACAGACATTTAGGATATAAACCCTGCCATCAGGGATCTTGCAGTTTAGTAATACTCATGAAATATTAGAGAACATAATAACATTTAATAAAATGCTGCATAATGTGGGCTAAATAAACTCTAAATTCTAAGGAGAGAAAAAGAGATCATGGAGGGCTGGAGCTAAGAGTTTTCCTGAAGGAGCTGCAACTTGAGCTTGGCCTTGAACTAGCAGATAAATTCTACAGGCAAGACATTTGAAGAAAGCATTGCTTAAGAAAAATTAAATTGTATATAGTGTGAAGAATGGATAGGAGTGTGGTTGAATCTAGAGTACTTCAGCCTTTAAATGGGAGGCTTTTGCATTCAAGTTGGGTAGGCAGTATATCCTATATGTCTGTTATATCTGTCAGATCTGGTTTTGGCAGGGTAGAACCACACTGCATAGCAAAAGCCTTTTCCATAAGGGATACTATGGGGATGTTAGGGAACATTTGAGATAGTTTTTATTCATCTTTATGGAGACATCCATTGATTTTGCTAATGACTGATTGCTTCTAGATAATCTGTTTTCTCTCTTAGGTATATGAGGGCTGTTTGGAAAAAATCCAGCCATAAATGCCTCTATTTGTCATTTTGCATGGCTGGATACTTTGTGGACAGCCCTCCTATACATAGGAGTGGAATTGCTAAGTCATGATAACTTTGTATTTAGCTTTTGGAGGAACTGCCACATATTTTCCACAGTGGTTATACCATTTTACATCCCACCAGCAGTGTATGAGGGTACCAGTTTCTCCACATCCTCATTAACACTTATTTTGTTTATTTATTTTTATTATAGCCATCCTAGTGATTATGAAGTGGTATCTCATTGTGGTTTTGATTTGCATTTCCTTAATGATGAATGATGTTGAGCATATTTTCATGTGCTTATTAGCATTTCTATATCTTTGGATAAGTGTCTGTTCTATTCACATTTGTTTCCTATTTTAAAATTGGGTTATTTTAAAATTGGGTTATTTTCATTGTTGAGTTGTAAGAGTTCTTTATATATATATCTTCTGGAGACTAGACCATTATCAGATGTATGGTTTGCAGATATTTTCTCCCATTTCGTGGGTTGTCTTTTCACTTATTTGATATGGTATCCTTGGAAGCACAAAAGAAAACATTTTGAGGAAGTCTTATCTATTTTCTCTTGGTTACTTGTGCTTAGCTGTCATATATAAGAAACCCTTGCCTAACTCATGGTCCTAAATATTTACATCTATGTTTTCTTTTAAGAGTTTCATAGTTTTAGTTTCTATATTAGGATTTGATGCATTTTAAGTTAATTTGTGTATGATATGAGGTAGGAGTTCATGTTCATTCTGTTGCATGTGGATATCCTGATACTGTTCTTATGGCAGCAATTCTATCACCAAACATACAGGAATTGCATATTTTAAAATTAGTGTATATGTTTGTTTGAATTGGTGAATGGGTTTTTTATATTGTTTGTAATTATGATAAAATTTTAATTTTTACTTTCCTCAAAGGAGAAAAATATTTTGTTGTTTAATTATTTTAAAAAGCTGTTTTTTATACTGTAATTCTCATTAGCCTCCAATGAGAATTTTATTATACTGTTTTAAATTCTCATAGAACCTAAATAATTCAGGGAAGCATTTTATAATTACTTTTTAATAACTTTTTTGAAAGTTATTTCCTGATAGAAAGAAACCCTTATGGGGTATTATTACTTTAGAGAGTAGGTGTTAGTCTGGAGACAGTATAAAAGCGAAAGAAGGTGATTGAATCAGATGTAGATACAGAATGAGTTAACAGCATTTCTCAGTATCTAGTTTGGTGCATGATCCTTTTGGCAGCATTGAAACACAACCTCATTTTTTCAGAGCACATATAAATGAAGAGTGACCTAGAGGTTAGGTAGGAATGGCTAGGCCTACTTCTCTCTGGACTCAGACTCCTGGGAGCTGACCCAGAACTGTACACCCTTAGGGAATCTGACATCATTGCCATTTACGTTGATCCTCATCACTTTGGTTTCCTTTGAGTGCTACCTTTGTTAGACAGTATCTGGACTACACAAGAAAATATTTGAAATAAACTTGAGCACTTTCAAGGTCTTTGCATATTAGTTTCCTTTTGTTGTAGACAGCACAATAACTTAGCTAATTGTTTGATAATTAAATTACAAAAACATTCTTTTATCAATGAATGTTTCTCTTTAAAATAGTGAATATTTAGAAGTTTTTAAAAAAGCTTTAGAAGATTAATACAAAGTTTCTGATATTGATTATTGCCCATCAATAATTTATTCTAAAAGGAGTTACCATAGTCCACATCCCTGGTTCAAACTAATTCTATCTTCAAAGATTTGAAAAACTATTTATATGGAAGCAGAAGTGGCTTATTTTGGTGGATTATCTGAGGTTCTGGCATCTAGACTCTTCATCATTCTGGTCATTGAATATATTCTGTTTTGTTCATGTCCTGCTTAAAATGTAGTGCTTAGAGTGAAACAATATTCTGTGCTTAACTATAAGGAGTGCAGCGGCTTAGCTACCTCCCATATCTGGATACTGCACTTCTATTAAGATTGTGTTAATCTTTTTAGAAATCACATTGCATTTTTGGCTCATATGAAATCTTTTGAAAATAATGTTACCAAGTTAAGTCTTGCCCATAATATAATTATGTAGTTCTTTTAAAATTTATTATAAAATATTTAAGAAATAGAAAGAGATAACCATTACCTGATTTACAAAGTAGAGCATTACTGATAATATAATTGAGAGGCCCTGTGGTATCTCTAATTTCATTTCCCTCCCTGTCTCTGGAGGTAACCACACATCTAAATTTTGTGATTATGTATTTCTTCATACTCTCGTTAAAACCTGTTTATATCTAAGCAGTATATGGAATGTATTATATGTTTTTCACTTTTATATAAATAGTATTACACAATGTATTTTTTCAGTATGCTTTTTCATCAAAGATGAGTCATCTATTTCATATGTGTAGTTCTTGTTTATTTTTGCTGTTGTAGTTTCTATCCTATGAATTCATTAATTTATTCATTTGTCCTCTGATGGATATTTGTTTTTATTTGTTTGTAATTATTTTTCAAACTTCAATGCAGAAACTTATACATTTATTTTTTTTAAAATATATTTTAATTCATTTATTTATTTTTGACAGAGAGAGAGAGAGAGAGAGATACAGAGACAGAGAGAGAACTGAACTGGGGGAGCTCCCAGTTCAGCATTATGGTTCTGCACGGGCTGGGGCTGGGATTTGATCCCTGGTCCCTGGTGCTGCAAAGCGAGCACTTAACCCACTGAGCCATCTCGGCTTCCCCTATACATTTCTTTTAAATTCCACTTTATTGGGTTTGGTCCATTTTTCCATCTTGAGGGATTTTTGTTGTTGTTTTGTTTTTTATGATTATTATTGTTTTTGACAGAGAGAGACAGAGACAGAGACAGAGAGGCAGAGAGAAGGGGGAGGGCCCAGAGCACTCTCGGAGTTGCATGTCATTAGTTTTCTACATAGTTTTATTCTACAGGTGGAGGTGGGGTTGCACAGGGCAGGAACTTGACCAGGGTCTCACCTTGCTGAGAACTGAACTGGGGACACATTTCAGTTCAGCATATGGGTCTGCACGGGCCAGGGTCTGGGACTCAATCCTCAGACCCTGGGTCTGCAAGATGAGTTCTCAACCCACTGATCCATCCTAGTATCCCTGATCTTGAGATATTTTTGAGCCATGATTCAGTCATATTAGCTATAAATTTGGTAAGGACCCTTGGAATATTAGAGAATCTATGATCAAATTTTGCAAGTTACTTTTGAACTTTGAAGTATGACTTTTCTAGGACTGGAGAACTAGCCATATTTTACCGTGTAAGGTTACTTATATTAACTTGAACTCTCTTCGGTTGTAAATCCTTATTTATATTGTTTGATTTGAAATAGTACAGATAATTTTGTCTTTGAAACATGTTGCCACTATTCTGTTTTTTGCTTATGCTGTAGTCTGAATTTGACCTTTCTTTCTCCCTTTCCTACCCTGCCCCTTTTCTTTTTTGCCATTTTTCGAAGGGTGTTTTTTTCATATTTTATTTTTTATTTTTTATGGCTCCATCCTTTGGTTGGCGTAAGCCTTTTGACTATTATTTTTCTAAGTATTCCTTTG
>PVKE010013636.1:11890-36359 GCA_004027555.1 Craseonycteris thonglongyai
TCTTCAGTGCATAGTTATTTTTATTTTACTTTTTGACAGATAGAGAGAGAGACAGAGACAGAGACAGTTAGAGAACCAAACTGTGGGAACTCCCCAGTTCAGCACGTGGGTCCTGCCTGGGCCGGAGCCGGGATTCGATCCTCGGTCCTCATGGCCTCAAAGCGAGCGCTCAACCCGCTGAGCCGTCCCGGCTTTCCCCAAGAATTTTCTTATTCTTACAAGTTCTGTAGTCTTATAGAAGGCCACCCAATCACACCTTACTTTTTTTTAAGTGTTTTAAAAATTTATTTATAATAAGCTTACATATTTGACTATGACTTGCTGCTTTTCTCAATATAGAAATTTTGTGGAATTATTTTCTGCCAATGTTCCTGATATGTTCATATCACCAACAAATTATTTTTTATTGCTCATAATTATGTACATAATAAGAGGGACTTTCACTTTGGAGAGAGAAATATATCAAGTTTAGTCTGTAATTTTATTGAATTGTTTTAGCAAATTGTAGGTTATTTGAAATACTCCATCATCACTACATCTTGACTCTGTGCCAGTATTAGAACTGTGAGAAAGCATTATACCTTCTGGTAATCTGTACTATGTTTTCATATTTATTTTTTAAAGATTTATTTTTATTATTTTTTGACAGACAGAGACAGAGAGAAGGGGGAGGGCCCAGAGCAGGCTCCATAGTTGATAGCATTAGTTTTCCATATAGTTTCACTCCACAGGTGGGCACGGGGCTGCGCACGCAGGGCAGGAACTGGGCCGGGAGCCTTCGGCATAGGCCCCCGGCAAGAACTGAACTGGGGGCACACCCCAGTTCAGCATATCCACCTGGGTCAGGCTCGGGATTCGATCCTTGGTCTCCGGGACTGCAAAGTAAGTGCTTAACCTGCTGAGCCATCCCATCGTCCCCTATATTTTCACATTTAACAGTTGTAGAGACAACCAACCACAGTATCTGTTCCAATCTTCAGAATATCTGCTAAAGCAAGCCATGATCCAATGCAAGTTTCTGATTCACACTTGTGATCTAAATAGGTGACATTTGTTATTCAGTTAATTTACTGTAGTGTTTTGGTTAAAGTAAAAGGGAGTTACTTGACTTTAAATATTACTAAGTATTGTTAGACTGAATTGGCTCTAAGATAATAAAATAAAAATGGAAGTATAAGAAAAGTTTCATAGTCTTAGCTATTAATAAAACCACTTTGTAGCTAGAAATTTTCAGATTTTGTTTGTATTTACCTTGAGAATTTTAATGTTATTAAGTAGTTCTCCCTTTCTGTAAAGAAAGAAAATGGTCATTATATTTTTGTGAGTTATCTGAAAGTCGCTTATCTAACAGCCTCAACTAGTCACAATATACTGGGAATCTCAAAGTAGGATTATGTTGTATTTGAAGGGCTAAAATAGATTTCATAAAACTCATGCGTTAAAGTTATCCCAGTAATATGAAGCATTAATCTTGTTCTTTCTTAGCGCTTACTCTTATTTTAGACATAATTTTAACATACTTAGCTATTGGCTTCCTAGTCAATGGTAGATTAGCAAATAGCAGATTAAGAGAGGAAATGGTGGAAGCTTCTTGTTGGCAGGCCACCTTGACATCAGCAAGAAATGTGAGTTAATTCTGCAAGTGAACAAATAGTAAAACTATTCAAGACAGATACAAAAAAATTAAAAATATAGTACTCAGGTATCTTTGTTACTATTTGTATAGACTTCAGTAGCCCTTGAGGACGTTAGCACTGCATAGTAATTGAGGTTCATAATGATGACTAAATCAAGGAAGGCCTAGTTATGTTCTATAGGTTTTAAAAAATGAGACAACGAAGCATATAATCTATTTTATAAAGTTTTCCATTCAGAATGACTAAACTAACACATTTTGACACTTAAAGGGAGTAAAACTCAGTTCTATGGAAAACAATTTTTTTGGTCTTGCATCTTGCTCAGTAATGCCTAGTAATTAATTATAGGTTCACATCTTCCTCAATGTATTCTTCTGGGAGGGCCTGCCTGGGTGGTGTACTTTTATAATGTGTCTAGACATTGTCTAAGTACAAGCTTGAATTCTATGGAGATGTAAAGAACATTTTTTGGTCTTCTAAGAAGTAGATGAATAAAAGTTTGTTTATTTAAAAATACTTTTGAATGAGTTTGTTCAGTGGTGTTAGTCAACATAGGAATGACTTTAATTAAAAAGCAAGTTGTTGAAAACGGCATCTTCATGCTCAGTGACATTCCTGACTCACTCAATATCACAAATATTCTTTAAAAGTCTACTTAAGGAGTAGTAATAATTTTGGGAGGATGGAGGGAGATTCATGAAGAAACTTTTGCATATTTAAAATGATTTTTATCTGAAAACCACATAAGTGGTTATCTTATTTTTCTAGAAGTGCTAATTAGTATACTTCAATTAAATTATAAAAGAAAGACATACTTTCCTGTACTTTAGAGGGGATTGATTTTATTGGGGGAACAAAACTGTTCTTTAGCATACTTTCTGAAACTTGAATATTTGAACATTTTTTCTGTCTGAAAGAATGCCAGTGGATTCTGTTGTCTGATTAGAGAAGTAAAAGGGCCTTTTAGGCTTTATTTTTCTAATTTTCCTCCTTTACTCTTGTAACCTAAGTAGTAATTCTGACTTTAAAATATAGCCTTTTAAAAATAACCCTAATGTCCTTTTTATTTTATTACTTACTTTCCTTTCTATATGTAAAATTTTAGTGTTGGATGAGACCTTAGAGGTCAGTTACACATAATGTAAGGACCCACTTAATGGAGGAACCCTTTCTCTGGCAGCCATGACAGCTATCATTCAGTTTCTGAGTGGATATTTCCATTGATAATAAGCACACTATTCCTAAGCAGCCCATTTCATTATTGGATATTTCTTTTTTTTTTTCTTTTCAAATGTTTTATTTTGGCATTACCTATAAATCAAATTACAGAAAAATAAATTTGATTTTGAAACCATTTTGGGATTATTTCTTTTCTTGTTTGGTATGCAGTATTTACAGGCTTTGAAAAAGAAACACAAAAAATACAACCATGACCCAAAACATTCAAAAACACAAAACACAATCAAAAGAAAAAGTAGAGACATAAATTACAATGAATACTACATAAAGCAAGAAAGGACAGATTCCATTGATTTAAAAATGCAAGCAGGAGAAAAGGGAGAATTGCTAAGTTGATTTTTTTTTTAAAGGAAATGTGTGATTTTACACTCTACAAGGAGTTCTTAACTTTATTTAATGTTAAATTATTTTATTTAGTGCTCTAGTAGCTTTCAATGTAATTTGGTTTATAAAAACTTAAATTTTATACAGCTGTTCAGGGAAGAATAAGTTCAGTAACATAAAATAAACTTATAGTATCTTTGTAGGTTTCTCTACCATCCTTCAAGTCTGTCCATGTCTTTGTCTGTCATACTTACCTCTTCTTTGGTAGTTAAACAATACTCAAGATTTACTCCTTCTCTCAGAAGCTCCATTCAGGACTTTTCCCCTCTTTTTCTCAAATTGAAATTTGCTCTACCTCACTTTGTTACTATGCTTCAGAGTAAGAAAACCTATAACTGATATCAGTTAGGTTACCAGGTCCAGATGACCTTCATTCTAAGATAATGAAATAAACCACAGATGGAATCTACGTACTTTCTCAACAATTATACGTCTATTGCTATATTTATGCATCATTCAGTAATTACAGTAGGATTGTCTTGTAAAAGGTATTAGTTTTTCTTGTTAAAGAGACTTGGCTGAAGATAAGTTGAGCTCTGTTATTTTTGTTATGTCTCCTATATTTTTTTATTTGTAAAAAATAAAATTATTCATATAGCCATGGTGGGTATATGAAGAATAAACAAAATAATTAACTAGGAGAATACTTTATACTCTATGAAGATTATATGTTATCAACAACTTTTATGAAGAATAAACAAAATAGTTAACTAGGAGAATATTTTACACTCTACAAAGATTATATATTATCAACAACTTTATTTTTGTAATAGAGTTCAGTTTTTCATGGGCCTTATCAACTATTTACTTTTTCCCCTTTTCTTCAGATTTCCGTATCCTAGATACATTGGTTATTTGAAGTTAATATTACATTTTTAAGGTGATTCCATTCAAGGCCATCTTGACTACTCTTGTGTTAATATTTTTCTTTTTTTTTAATTTTCTTAATTATTATAATATTTCATAAGCATGGAAAGAATAGAAACAAACCACCTTTCTATTTTTGGAGGAAATTTTGCATATGTATAGTATATGTCACTATCTAGTTTGCTTCAATCTCTCTGCGGGCTTGCTTCATGCAAAGTCAATGAGTCAGCAATGGCTTTAGCTTTAAAGTTGCTGGATTAATCGCCACACAGCACATATAAAAAAGAGAGGTTTGTTCCTTCCATTTCCTTCAAACGTTTAAAATGTTATACATATATAAAAATGTGTTTGGGTATTTTCTTTGGGTTTAAAGTCTTTCAAAAATCTCATCTCATCATCTGGATATAATTGATTTGTTTTTACTTTGCACAAAGTGAGATATTCTCAGTGCAAAAATGGAATATATTAGTGGTACTTGGTGAAGATTATGGATTCTTCACAGCTACTCTTTTCTTCCTTGTGATCCTCCTATTTTATTCCTAAGAGTACCTAGGTACCAGATTTTGTGAGTGAGTTGACTCATGTTCTGCTGAACAATGGTGAAGGATAATGTGATACACACACACACACACATGCGCGCGCGTGAGAGAGAGAGAGAGAGAGAGAGAGAAAGAGAGAGATAGAGATGTCTACTGTATACATTAGCATTCACAGAAAACACAGTGTTAATGCAAGTGATGCAAATTCAATAGGATTAAGAACCACAGAAATTTACACTCAGATAATACTTTTGACCTTCTTAGCATTCCCCACACCACAGATACTCTCCAAATAATTGTTGATTGAATGATGTATTTTTTTTTAAAAGATTTATTTATTGATTGATTGATTGATTGATTGATTGTTTTTGACAGAGAGAGAGAGAGAGAAAGAGAGAGATAGAGATGTCTACTGTATACATTAGCATTCACAGAAAACACAGTGTTAATGCAAGTGATGCAAATTCAATAGGATTAAGAACCACAGAAATTTACACTCAGATAATACTTTTGACCTTCTTAGCATTCCCCACACCACAGATACTCTCCAAATAATTGTTGATTGGATGATGTATTTTTTTTTTAAAGATTTATTTATTTATTTATTTATTGATTGATTGTTTTTGACAGAGAGAGAGAGAGAGAGAGAGAGAGAGAGAGAGAGAGAGAGAGAGAGAGAACCGAACTGGGGTAACTCCCCAGTTCAGCATATGGGTCTGCACGGGCCAGGGCCGGGATTCGATCCTCAGTCCCCTGCGCTGCAAAGTGAGCGCTTAACCCACTGAGCCATTCCGGCTTCCCCTGGATGATGTATTTAAACAGTCCTGATGAGAGCATTTAAGAGACAAGTATATATTCTGCCTAATTCCAAAGTTAGCTCCAAACTCTGCTTTTTAGTCTCTTTAACAAGAAAAACTAATACCTTTTACAAGACAATCCTACTGTAATTACTGAATGATGGATATTTCTGATTATTGGGAATTTCTTTTTTTTTTTTACTTTATTGGTATGAAAACTGTGTTTTTGTAATTTCCACAGACTAGTCTGAGTTAGAATTTGACAACTCTTGAAATTTGAGGACAGCAATCAAGTCCTTGCCTTGGATTCTCTTTCTAGGCTAAGCATTTCAATATCTTTCAATTATTTATCTTATGACATGGTTTCAAATTCCATCATCTTTGATCTCTTCTTCAGACAGATTTTTAAATAAACTGCCCAGAACTGAACGTGAGTTTTAAGATGTACTATAGTGAGAACTAAGGGGTTGTTACTTTCCATCATCTGCATGGAGAGTGAAGCCCAGGAAGTCAAGGACTGTGTCTTTCTCACTATTGTAGCCCCACTACTAACCATATTACATAGAATGTCATAACGTTTCAGAAGATATATGTTGAAGAGTCAAGGAGTGCTCTGGTCACTGTAAATCTAGAAATGCAGCTAAACATTGTTAGCTATTTTAGAATTTTATCTCTAGAGCATGTTCAATCAAGATCTTAACATCCTTTTCTTATTGAGCAATTGTCAAATTATATAACCTCCATCCTGTGTATGTATAATTGATATGGTTAAATCTAAATTATTGTTTTTTTCTTGTGTTTATTTACTGAACAGATTTTTATTAACTACAGTGTTCTGTGGTAGGTATTAGGTTCTGTGCTGGTACTAGGTTCTGTGCTAGGTAGCACAAGTTCTGTGCTAGGTACTAGGTATACTGTGGAAGGGAAAACAGCCCTTCTGTCATGGATTTTACAGTGTAGTTGGTACTGGAGGAGTGCAAAGACAGATATTACACAGATCAACAAGTATGTTTTTATACACTGAGATAAGTTCTGTGAAGGAAAGAAATAGATTCTTTAAAAAAAAATTATTTATTTATTTTTGACAGAGAGAGAGAGAGAGAGAGAGAGAGAGAGAGAGAGAGAGAGAGAGAGAGAGAGAGAAATACAGAGAGAGAGAGATACAGAGACAGAGACAGAGAGAGAACTGAACTGGGGGAGCTCCCAGCTCAGCACATGGTTCCGCACGGGCTAGGGCCGCGGCCGGGATTTGATCCCCAGTCCCCAGCGCTTCAAAGTGAGCGCTTAACCCACTGAGTCATCCCGGCTTCCCCAGAAATAGATTCTTTGATAGAGAACTGGGACGTACTTGTGGGAAGAATTACGTAGATGTTAGGGCAGTCAAAGAAGGTTGTTTTGAGTAAGAATTATTTGAGCTGAAATTCGAAGTATAAGAAGAAACCAGACTGTTGTAAGGGATGGGGTGCATTCCAGTCTAAGGAAATGGCATGCACTAATGTCTTAAGTCAGGAAAACACATGGCTAGTACAACTATAGTATAGAGGCTAGAAGGAAAGTGCAACAAGGTGATAGTGTTAAGGTCATTCAAAGACCTGTAGTTCAGGTGAGAAGTGAAAGAATCACAAACATGGTAGCAGTAGAGAAGGAGAAACGTGGAATGGTTCAAAATATATTTTGGAGGTAGACTCTAGTCTATAACAGATTTGATTGGGAAGGGATATGGAGAAAGCTGAGACAAGGATGATGCTTAGGTTTCTGGTCTGAGCTACTGAATGCTATCTATGATTGAGCCATTTACTGAGATAGGAAAAAGAGAATCAAGAGTTTAATTTTGGACATGTATATTGAGATGTCTGTGAGATATCCATCTCCTCTTTTCTATTTTGGTTCTATTGCTACACCTTTTTTATTAAGCTGTTTATCAGAATGGGTTATGGAAGGTGTAATATAAAAATGCCTTCACGCTCAGACATGAAACTGCCTGGGTTAAATGACAAGCATGGTAATGAGGATAAGCTAGAGAAATGAAGGGTGACAGTAGTCTTTAAGCTTTGGTTGCAAAGGCTTTTCAGAGTTTGTCTGCCCAGTATTTGGTTCAGCTTCCCTAGGGATTCCCATTGTGAATTTATTCACTGATAACCTGAATTTATCCAATCATTTGTTGAGTTTCTCTCTGCCTCTCTAGCCTCTCCTGCCTTCACTTTGTTTACCCACTTCTCTGTTTAAAAACCTTTAGTGATTCTCCACTACCTTCAGGCTAAAGTCCAAACTATTTAGCATGTTATTAAGTCCTTTCATAATCTGTCCTCTTTGCCTGTCTTTCCCTGTCTCCCATTTCATCTTCATATACACTCTATGGAAAGAGAAATATTTAAATGAGTGGAGAACTTGAAACTGGTGGGAACGGAGGGGCTCTTGGTCAGACTAAATAATCTGTTTATAAATGCTTAACAGACAGGGGCTTCTTTAGCAGAGAACAGTGGAGTGTAAGCATCTGAAGTATCAAGTTTTAGAAAGAAAAATACTATCCTGGGAATTTACAATAGAATCACTACCCTGTAGTACATTAACAGTTTCAGTAAAGTGTGGCTTAGTTTTATGATCTGAGGAAAATATTTAACCTCCCAGAACTTGTTTATCTGGGAAACGAAAACACCTATTTTATAGAATAGTTGTAAAATAACATGGTAAAATATGTAGAACAATGTATGGTATTTAGTAGATGCTCAATAAATGGTAGCTACTATTATTATTTCAGTTAGACTTAATTTTAAATCGTAACTCTATTCTAACCTTACCTTATGTTCTGCTCCCTTTTGTAGACTTTTCCAACCAGTCTGGACTACTTACTAGTTCCTGAATAGCTGCAGTATTCTTGCTAATTCTACTTGCCTTATGTGGGATTCCATTTGCACTTTGCACATCACGTTTCTATTTACATTTTATACTCATCCTTCAAAGCACAACTTTAAAACCATCTTTTCCATATGACCTTTTGTGATTACCGGTACTCTAGTCAAAAGTTCTTATTTTATACTTCTTTAATGTTTAATTGGTTCAACTCATGAGGCCTTTTCTGATTAAGTACCAGGTGTTCCCTTGTATTTTAGTTATTTGTACATATGTCTTATTTCCTTAAGAACTGTGTGTTATCCTTTTGTAGTCCCTCTCAAAGAACTGAGCCAAAACCTTATACATGATTAGTACCCAGTAAACATTGGTAAGTGTTCAGTGATCTAACTTGAAAAGTATTACCAATAATTAAATCATTAAGCTTCATTCCTAAATGGTGATTGTAAGGGAAATTTTCTTAGTGGTATCAAACTGTAGCGCAAGCTTGTCTAACCTGTGGCCCACAGGCCATGTGTGACCCAGGGTAGCTTTGAATGTGGCCCAACACAAATTCATAAACTTTCTTAAAAAATTGAGGTGTTTTTGCAATTTTTTTTTTTAGCTCATCAGCTATTAATGCTAGTGTATTTTATGTGTGGCCCAGGGAAGCCAAAAGGTTGGACACCCCTGCTGTAGTGTTTTTACAAAATTTTCCACCCAGGAAGCACTAATGGAGCACTGACTGTACTGGTGTTAGAAACAGATACAAAAAAGATGAAAGATATTGTCTGGCACTTGCAGTTTACTCAGTATCATGTTTTTAAAGATCTGATTTACCTGAAGTCAACAGATGCACACTGTTAAAACAAGGGTATCTTTGATACAAAATGGGGTGTAATTCCTAGGGTTGGGAGGATTAGGATTGAGTTGGAATGGGAGCTCTTCAGTTTGTCTTCAGTGCTGTGCTGACTTTTTTTTTTTAATCCAAAGACCTGTTTCTGACATTATGTAAATAGAGACCTCCATTTGGATTTTGTATCCAGCCGGAAAAATAGTGTTATTTACATAGAACAGACTTGTTTGTAGAGCATTTATCCTGTTTTTATTGTGTGACTTGTTTTTGTCTTTTCCTCTGGTTACCCATCCTGTTGTTTGTAATATGAAGAATTTGGCTGCATGTATAACAGATTTGTCAGGATGAGTTTGTTGAGTCTTTAGTAAATGGCCCATAAGATTTTTTCTTTTTGTTACTTGTTTTTTATTTGTTTAATTCTAATCAGCCTCAGAACTAACTGGAAATACTTGCCTAGTTTATTGGTTTCATTTTATATTTTCTCTCCCCACCCCCACCTTTGCCTTTGTGACTCTTACTAATATAATAGCATTGCTACTCATGTGTGCATAGCTGGAAAGAACATGCATAAAAACCATCCTTAATAATTTGTTTTTATCTACTTTTCCTTGCATAGACTGAATTTCTGCTGAATACTGCATTGTCTGATTTCCTGATTGTTTTTTGCATTTATAAAATTGGTTTCAGTATGTTCCAAAAGAATTATTTTGTTCTTCTACTTGTGTACCTGCTCCTTATATTATGTTCTTATCTGTTCTTGTGTTCATCTTTTTTTAACATATGTCCAATTATGTGGCAAAATGTATTGGTTTTGCACTAACGTTATTCTAATTCTTTTTTTTTTTAATTGTTGAGTTTATTGGTTGGTAAAAATTACATAGGTTCCAGGTGTACAATTATATATTACGTTGTCTATGTATTGTATGTGTGCTCACTACCCAGTCAGTTCTCCTTCCATCATCATATATTTGATGTCCCCTTCTCTCCTCACCCACCCTTTTCCTCTTACCCTCAGATAACCTTGACTGTGTCCATGAGTTTTTGTTCCTTTCTTACTTTCAGTTTTATATTCCACATATAAGTGAATTAACATGGTTCTTGATATTTTTTCAGTTTGACTTATTTCACTTAACATGAGGCTCTCAAAGTCCATCCATGTTGTTGCAAATGGCAGTATTTCGTGTTTTCTTATCTCTGAGTAATTTGCATTGTGTAAATGTACCCAAACTTCTTTATCCAGTCATCTATCAAAGGATACTTGGGATGTTTCCATGACGTCTTGATCATTCCTTCCTAAATGTGGCAAAGAGATCATATCAATGGAGATAGTAAGAATACTGACTGAGCAAGTGTCCTGACTGCATGGACAACTTGAAATTGTCACAGTTCTGTCGTTAAAAATTTCAATTAACTTTTATGTGTCAAACGAGTTCTAAAGAATGTTAATTGTTCAGCTTCACACGTTGCATTCTTTGCTTTGTTCATTAATTCAGCAAGCACTTGTAGAGCATTTATTGTGTCAAGTATTTCTCACTGTTCATATTCTTTCTATAAGTAGCCTTTTACCATCTTTGTTTCATAGGCATTTGGAGTGTGTTCCCAAAGTAATAGTGATTTTCTCTGCCTTGCTACTCAAAGTATGGTCAGTTGGGCCAGTAGGATTGGCAACACCTGGGAGCTTGTTGGAAACTGTCTCAAGCCCCATTCCAGATCTGCTGAATCAAAATCTGTATTTTAACAAGATTGCTAGGTGATTTGATGCACATTAAAGTTTAATAAACACACATATAGCATATATATTGTTACTATCTCTGTGTTTTTGTTTTTGTTTAACAATTGAAATATGGATTCATCTACTTTCTTAGATAGAAGATACTCTTTTATGTGAAAGCAATTGCAGGAATATCCTTAGGAGATCTTTTGTATTTTTAAAATTGTAAGAAAATTGTAAAACACAAGAATAAATAGTCTTTATTTACAGAAAGATTCAAATAGAAGATTGTTAGAAGTGGGGTTTAAGTGATCTTTACATCTGCTAAAATTTTCATTAAAATTTGTAATTTTTTTATAGATCTTTATGAGAGCCCTTATTGTAAACTCTGTTGTATAGGAAAATTTAACATAGAAGTGATTTCTGTGCCTTTTCACTAAGGTGAATGATAAAATCATACGTGCTGAATCCTCAGCCTGTCCTCTATTTTGCAAAGGAAGTATGAAGTAAATGGGTGCTCTGAATTCAAATCGTTACTCTTTTCGAATAACTAATAGGTTAATATCCAGATTTTCTTTCTGGGTCAAGTTTGATTACTTAGAGACTAAAGAAAAAGAATTTGGAAAAGTCAATTGCTTATTCCTAATATAAGAAGGAATTGAAGATAATTTTATTTCTTTTATTTAAATACAAGTGTACCTCATTCGGGGGTAACAGATTAAGAATATATATTGGTTGATACATGTTTTAAGCAGTGTTTATATAAAAAGACTGGATTGCATATTTTATTGGTGCAGAGTAATTTTTATGACTTTAGTAAATGAAACTAGAAAATTTGTTTCTGTAAATATTTTTATTGCTTAAAATATTTTTAACCCTTAAACATTTGAGTAGATTAGCAGTAAGAGCCCACATAAGGGTTTTTCCTTTTATTAATATACCTTATTTAGTTCAATACCACTTAAAGTGGTTTGTTACCCACTAATAGTGTGACCTTGGGCAATTTACTTTCTGAGTTTCCCTTTCAGGTTGTTGAAAGGCTTAATTGACATATGTAGATAATGTCCCTGACATTAGACACAGGAACAGTGCCTGTTAGCCTCGTTCCCTTTTTACTGCTTTGTTCCACTCATGCACAGTCATTTAGAGTTTGTTCATATTGTAAATAAGATTTCTCTTAAATTTTTTTTTATTATACTGTTTAAAGTTGGATCAAGAATATAGACTCCAGGGAAGCCAGGATGGCTCAGTGGGTTGGGCGCTCGCTTTGCAGCGCCGGGGACTGAGGGTCGAGTCCCGGCCCGGCCCATGAGGAACCATATGCTGGACTGGGAGCTCCCCCAGTTCAGTTCTCTCTCTGTCTCTGTATCTCTCTCTCTCTCTCTCTCTGTCAAAAATAAATAAAATAAATAAAAATATATAAACAACAGGATTTTCCCCTCCCTAAAAAAAAAAAAAAAAAAAAAGAATATAGACTCCATAATGACATAGATCTTACTTGTTTTGTTTTGTTTATTGTTGTGTCCTTAGCACTTAGCTAGGTGCTGGATAAGTATTAGTTGAGTGAAGGAATATCATGCATTTGAAGTAAATTTACTTGAATAAATTTAGAGAACACCATTGCAATTTTTGTCAGGTATATATTCAGTTGAAATTTATTCATTCAGCAAACTTATATGAATACCTATAATGTGCCACGTATTATTCTGTCCTCACAGGACTTATGTGTTAGCTGGTGGGAGGGAAAGGGAAAGAAGGACACTAAACCAGTAAACAAATAAGTTAACAGGATAATTGTAGATAAGTGCTGTAGTACTGTGAAGCCATCTGGAAGAATTTTTTTTTATTTAATTATTTTATTGATTTTTGACAGAGAGAAACAGAGACAGAGAGAGACAGAGAGAAAGGGGAGGGCCCAGAGCAGTCTCCATAGTTGAAATTAGTTTTCCATATAGTTTCACTCCACAGGTGGGCACAGGGCTGCGCAGGGCAGGAACTGGGCCTGGAGCCTCCCACATAGGCCCTGGCAAGAACTGAACTGGGGGCACACCCCAGTTCGCATGTGGGTCCGCATGGGCCGGGGCCGGGATTTGATTCTTGGTCCCTGGGCCTTCAAAGTGAGCACTTAACCGCTGAGCCATCCCAGCTTCCCCTGGAAGAATTTTAAGGGCCACTACTTTAGATAGGATGTGTGTGGGAGACCTTTTAAGGAGGTGACATCTGAACAAAGACAGTAATAATCAGAAGGGGACCAGCTTTCAAATAGCTAGGGAAGAACGTTTTAAGTAAAGAGAACAGCAAGTGTGAAGGGCCTGAAGAGGGAATGAGCTAAATATAGTTCATTAATTTGGATTAACATCTAAATAAAATGACTACTTTGTCTAAATAGTGTAGAGCACATACAAAGACAATGTAAATGCTGGTTTTTGAGTGGAGTGCTTTTAGGTATAGTAGTGAATCAAAGTATAAGATCATCGGGGGTTCATTTCATTGCCTAGTGTCTCAAAAATTTCGTATATGTTGGTTATTCTCTATTAAACAAGGCATGGCAATGCTCTTTGGCTATTATTATGAGGCTTTACTAATATACTGGGATTTTGTGATCAAGAGGTTAGAAATCAACAAGTTTGAAATATGTGAGGTCTACAACCTGCCTTCTACTCCTCTCCTACAATTGAATCGTTTGCTTTCTAAATTTTTCTTCTCTATTATAATAGCTTAACTGCCTACTCTTAAAAATGCTGAGCATTCAAAATCATATTTTTCAGAAGGATAAAATAGTCATAAAGAATTTAAAGTAGGATACTTCTGCAAGAGCCTGTAATTTAGTATGAAAACCTAAGGATTTTTTTTTTTAAAGATTTATTGTTTTGAGAGAAGGTGAGAGAGACAGACAGAGAGAAAGGGGGAGGGCCCAGAGCACTCTCCATAGTTGTACATCATTAGACAGGTGGATGTGGGGCCGCACAGAGTGGAACCAAACTGGGGGCCTCCCTCATGGGAGGTGAGAACCTTCACCACCATCCTGGCAGTTACTATTTGCGGGCCACAGTTTAGTATGTGGGTTTGCATGGGCTGGGACTGGGACTTGATCCCAGGACCTCTCGGTTGCCAGGCAAGCACTCAATCTGTTGAGCTATCATGGCATCCTGTAAGGAATTTTTTGTGTGATTGTTTTAACCGTATACTTGTCATGGCCATTGTTAGGTCTAATAAACAATCAGAATTCTGCATTTGATGTTCTTAATAGAGAAGTCTATGCATTCTAAGAAATATAGGGAAAAGAACTACAAAGAGTTGGAGAACCTTTTAACCTCATCATCTCTTGGGATGGAGAGAATTTTGTAAAGAATAATTTCCTGCAAACCATGTGCTTTCTGATTGATACCCTCAAAGGACAGTATACAAATAAGATTCTTTTATAGGCAGGATAAAACTATTTGCTATGTACAGTTCTGAGCATTGAATTTAAAATATGATGCATTTCACTAAGGTGACCTTAGGGGGTACTATTTTAAGCTAATTTCTCTATGTGCATATCTTTAGCAAGTCACAGCATTAATAATTTATTCAGGATGTATAGGTAAATATTTTTATGCTTTAATGGAAAACCTCATGCTTAATGGACTGGAGTACTGTCTGTTGGTGGTTAAATACTTAAATATATTAATTTTCGAACACTTGACCTGATTTAGGGTTTTGTCTACAGTAATGTGTTTTGCTTATAAGACTCACCTTTCCACCTTTTTAATAGCAACATCATGACAACAGAGAAGAGTTTAGTGATTGAGGCCGAAAATTCACACCACCAACAACAGAAGGAAGAGGGTGAGGGAGCTATAAACTCAGGCCAACAAGAAACTCAGCTGGAAGAGGCTTCTCAAGTGGCAGCTGAGGTTAATAATCAATGTGAGCAGAAGCTGAAAACATCTAATGGAGACACTCCTACACATGAAGACTTGACCAAGAACAAGGAGCGGATATCAGAAAACAGGGGCCTGTCACGGTTGTTCTCCTCCTTTCTCAAAAGGCCTAAATCTCAGGTCTCTGAGGAAGAAGGCAAAGAAGTAGAGTCAGCTAAAGAGAAAGGTGAAGGAGATCAAAAAGAGATAGAATTTGCAACCAGTCTTGATGAAGAGATCATTTTAAAGGCCCCAATTGCAGCTCCTGAACCTGAACTCAAAACAGACCCATCCTTGGATCTTCATTCATTGAGCAGTGCAGAAACACAGGTAAGGTTGTGCCAGTGTGTGGGAGGTGGGTGTAATGAAGGTAGGTTAGACACTTTATTTTTCATTTAAGAATGTTAAGTTTTATTTTTTACTATCCAGTTGGTTTGGCATTAATAGTAATAAATAACATGAAGCTTTAGAATTTCTGCTCTAAAGAAATTAATGTAGTTAATGGAAAACTGATTTTTAAAAAGATAAATATACTTTCAAGAGGTTTTTAACTGTTCTTTTTGTCCTTTGCTTTATGCAGGGAAAAATCTGTATCTCATTTTAGTTAGCATTTGAATCAGGGTAAGTTTATTTTGTCTAAAGATCATACAAAGCATTTGTACTAAAGTTGAAACAAATGATGAACAAAATTAATTTGAGATTTTACTAAATCTCATTCATTGAACTTCATAAATTCAGAATTGGGATAAATTGTGTATAGGTACTTGTATACATATAAAGCAAAAGAAACAAAATAAAGAAAATATAGCTTTAAGGGGATACTGTTTAAGGGAACAAACTATTTTGGGCTTTTTGGAATGTAGGATTTACACTCCAAACCTTGTTGATCAGAACCTTGTGGATAAAGGTTTATTTGCACAACCATTATGTGTAGAATTTTATTTGAGTGATTCTTTTCTATCCAGGATTTTTAAAAAATAAGTTTGCAATATAGGACTGTATCAGTTTTTATCTAGAGTACTTTTGATTTTTTGAGAAACCATGTGTCAATTCTTACTAGTTATTTATAATATTCAATAAACAAATATTTATTGAAAACCTACCATGTGTACTAGGCCCTACGCTGGGTATACATTGGTAAATAAAAACTGCAATATGGTGAAGAGGTTTAAGATCATGAATTCTAGAGCCAGACTGGCATGTGTCTTAGTAACTGAATGATTGATCCTAGGCAAGTTACTTGAACTTCTCTGGCCTCAGTTTCTTATCTGTCAAGTGGGGATAATAATAGTACCCTCCCCAGAGGTTTATTAGGAAGATAAAATGAGTTCATATAAGTAATGCTTTTAGAACAGTAACTGGCCTATTGCTATGTAAGTGTCTGCTTTATTTTTATAAAACAAACATAATTCCTACTTTTGATAACTTTATAGTATTATTAAGGTGACCAGACGTCCCGCTTTTGGCGGGACAGTCCCAATTTTTAACAATTTGTCCTGCATCCCGCGGCATTTTAAAAAAGTCCCGATTATTGGAAAGAATGCATGACAAGCTAGGGAACGGCAGGTGATAGACCAAATTTTTAATCAAGAACCCCCTCCCCCCCAGTCAGTGGTGTCCCGCTTTACCAATGTTAAAATCTGGTCACCTTAAGTATAATGGAAGAGACAAAAAAGTAGTAAGTACAAAATAATTATTTACAGAGTACTGATGTGAAGCATAGTAGTGTGGGGATAGGATAGATAGGACAGCCCAGGAAAGCCTCTCTGAAATGGTTATATTTAAGGATTAAGGTTGGAAAGGAGCCTGTTAGACCACCTCCAATATCAACTGCAGGAGCCAAATAATAAAATATTTTTTCCTAAATGTCAACCATGTATTCTTTTGAAAGAAAAGAATTAGTGAATTGGGAAGCCGGGACGGCTCAGTGGGTTAAGCGCTCACTTTGCAGCCCCAGGGACTGAGGATCGAATCCCGGCCCTGGCCCGTGTGGACCCATATGCTGAACTGGGGAGTACCTCCAGTTCAGTTCTCACCGCGGTGAGACCCCATTCCAGTTCCTGCCCTGTGCAGCCACACGCCTACCTGTGGAGTGAAACTATGTGGAAAAACCAATGATGTACAACTATGGAGACTGTTCGGGACCCTCCCCCTTCTCCCTGTCTCTGTCTCTGTATCTCTGTCTCTCTCTGTCAAAACAATAAAAATAAATCTTAAAAAAAAAAAATTAGTGAAGTTTAGTTAAGAATCTTTCAGCAATTTTGTTGTATTGGAAGAAAGTCTATGCCAAAATGCTGTTCCATTTACCTGTATTACATTGGGATGTAAATGTAAAATACCAGGGTGCCAAAAAAATGTTTACAGATTTAAAAAATTGTTATCTATGTATTACTTTCAAAATTGAATTGAATTACAGTAGCAATGTGTAGTATGACTTTCGTTCAAAAGATGGTGTTAAATGAATTGAATTCTAGCTTCACAATGTGACAGGCAGGACAGTAGGACTGAAAGACCATTTTGAAGTAGTATTTGAAATTCGAGAATGTTGTGAAGTACAATGACAATGGAGGCATGAGTATGCAACAGAGGCTCCAACATGCCTAACAATTTCACGCATTCGTGATAAATTAGAGAGGCATGGTAAATTGAAACTCATGCACAATGATATAAGTGGACACTTTGGTCAACATTGCCAAGCAGTAGTTTGCCACAATCAGAAGTGTCTGGATGCTGATGGTAATAATTTTGAACACCTCTTGTAATTGCAGAAGTCAAATATGACTTGTATTCATCTTTTGTTATTGGTATATATGTAGTATTAAAATTTTAATACAGTTTTTTCCTTTTTTAAAATGTGTATATGGTTTTTTTTTGGCACTCTCTGAATATGAAGATTCATTCTGAGATGGATAAAGATAAAAAATAACTCCATAACAGTTCATGTTCCACAAGACTTGGATATCAGTTTTTTGCTTCTTTGAATCTTCTGTGCATTTATCATGATTGATACCTGGTAGAAACAAGTAAATTGGCAGTTATAGTTGTTAGCCTACTACTATGTTGCTATATGCTCTAAAATTGGTCCCAAGAACCCCTCTTAACCCTTCATAAAATTTAGAATCTGTGACAAATTATGACTCATTTTGTAATTCTTAAGGCTCCCTTTCCAAATTTGAAGAGCATAGCAAAGATGTTAAAGTTTTAATAATATATAATGGCATAGTCAGAAAGAATATATAAAGCTGAGAGCAGCAGATTGGTGTCCTCTAGTTTACCTGAAACCCTCACTTATTGATTTGAAAGATGAAGTTTTGAGAATAGCAGAGTCTAGATCTTTTGAGAGATTGTAAATTCTCTTATAAGAAAATATTTAGTCTTAATATCACTTATATTTGTTTTTCTTCTCCAGTTAGTGCTTTTAGTGGTTGCATTATTATAGGTAGAAGTGTATACTGCATGTTTTTTTGGAATGTTCTTATTAACTAACTTGGTGATGTCATGGATATATTTATATAGCTTGCTCAGGAAGAACGCAAAGAAGATCCAGATTGTGAAACTAAGGAAGGAGAAGGACTTGAAGAGTGCTCTAAAATAGAAGTGAAAGAAGAAAGTCCTGAGTCAAAAGCAGAAAGAGAATTAAAAGCTTCACAGAAATCAATCAGAAGACACAGAAACATGCATTGCAAGGTTTCTTTGTTGGATGACACAGTTTATGAATGTGTTGTAGAGGTGAGTAAATTTTAAGTTTCAGTAATTAGAATTCTTACAAATTATTTCATGTTGGGTTGGGTAAGTGGTGCCATGGTCTGAGATAAGACACAACACAGTCTAATGACTATTTCTATGGGCTGAAATGTTAATAATCATTTCCTGGATGTAGAGGTGTGGAAAGATTATGAGTGAGTCTATTTTCTTCCCCCAATGCATCTGCTAATTTTTTTTGTTAATTTTTTAGAGTTACATTGGTTAGTAAAAATTACATAGGTTGAATTGAGCATGTGTTACTTGTATAATCCAAAACAGTTTTGTTTTTTAAAAAATGTTTAGCTATTTATAGAATGACCTTCCCAATTAATGACTAGATTTCCCAGGATAGCCTCAATTTCTGATATTAGATCCAGCTATCTCCATAATAGCATTTATTAAAAAAAATATGTGTTAATTTCTGCTTTCCTCTCTAAACCTTCATAAGCTTTAGTTTACTTACTATATTTCTTTAACCCCATGAGATAGGATATAAAAAAATTTAAACCAAGTGCTGCCATTCCTTAAAATCCTCTATGATTTTCTGAAAGAATAAATAATTGACTCAAGATTTAATAAAAATGTCAGTTATTCAGGTACTCTTTTGCTCCTTCAAGACAAGTTAAAATTCTTAAAAATCTGTTACCTATTTTGTAACTAGAACATTAACTGTCAATTATATTCTTGATAAAAAGCAATTATGGTTATTACTAATAATAGTATTTTATTAACAGAACATAATTCATATATATTTGTAGATTTGTAACAAATTTCTGAATTGAGTTACTTAATGTGCAAATGCAAATATATCAAAACACAAATAAATAGTGTAAAATATTATACTGTGTTTATTAATAGGTATCCCTTTCCAAGTTTAAAAATAAATCAAGAAAAATACACTATTGCACTTTGAAAATAGCAACTATACCTGGTAACTAGAGGAGACCTATGGTTTGCTCTTTTTGCTTCTCAACACTTGCAAGAGTAGAGATGAGAAAAGCTATTCCACACTCATTCTTCCCATTCAGTCCAAGATTCAGATATGGATCTCTTATATTTCAAACATTTGGGGGCAGACATGTTTCAGAATTGAGACTATTTTGGGTTTTAGAAAAGCATACTTCATAATATACCCAAAAGAATGTGTAGTAGTTAAAACATATTATTTGGTCGAACACATTTCTGTGGTAAAACATATGAATATTCATTCTAACATGGATTAAAAAAAAAAGATCAAAATAGGGATGCCAGGATAGCTCTTCAGGTTGAGTGCTTGCCCTGTAACTGCAAGGTCTGGAGATTGAATCCTGGCCCCAGCCTGTGCAAACCCATATGCAGAACTCCCATGTGGGAGGCCACCAGTTTGATTCCCGCCTCACGTGGCCCCACATCCACCCGTGTGGAATTAAAGTATGTTGCAACTAATGATGTACAACTATAGAGACTGCTCAGGGCCCTCCCCACTTCTCTTTCTCTCTCTGACCTTCTCTCAAATGATAATTAATCAATCAATCAATCTTAAAAAAAAGAAACCAAAAAACAGATAAAAAATAATCCCATAATAGTTCAGATAAGAATTTGCCTTCAAATGAGCTTTGACAAAAACACCCACCACCCAAACTTTTACTTTTTAGAACTTCTGGATTTGGAATTATAAATAAGGAAATAGGGATCTAAAAATGAAGAATTCCCAGATCATATCTGTCATTTAGCATGAAAACATAGGTAAGAAAATGAAGAAAATGATACAATATAAATGGGTTAAGTGTGAAAATGAATTAACATCTATATGAATTACTAATAATCCTTAAAAGTAATTCAGCTCATTGAGAGAAGGGCATGCAATGTATATGTTCCAAAATTTTTCAATTTTTTTTAAGTTTTAAAAAATACATTTCGGGGAAGCCGGGGTGGCTCAGTGGTTTGAGCACTCACTTTGCAGCGCTGGGGACCAAGGATCGAGTCCTGGCCCCGGCCCATGCGGACCCATGTGCTGAACTTGGGAGTTTCCCCAGTTCGGTTCTCTCTCTGTTTCTGTATCTCTCTCTCGCTCTCTCTCTGTCAAAAACAATAATAATAATAATAATAATAATAATAATAAAAAAACTGTTAAAAAAACATTTCTCAGAGGCATTAATTAGCATGTTTGATTTTTTTCACCTATTTCAGCCAATAGGTAGGACAGGTATAAATATTCTTATTATTTTACATATGAGAAAGCTAATATTCAGAAATATCAATTGAATTGACCCAGGTTGTTTAGCTAGTTTAGGAGGAGCCAGGACTTTTGGACTCTAAATCTTAGCCTCTAAGTTAAGGTATTTTCTCCTATAAACACAAATACAAGTATTCAAATTTGGCAGTGGTTTGATTTTCTAGGTAAATAAACATTAAGAAAATGATTCATAGCACAACAAATAGTAACTACAATAGTTAATATATGCAGTGTATCTAGAATTTTTCACTTTATGCATTTTTCTGGAAGAGATTGTAGGGAACTGAGACATTCTCTTGAGACATTTGGTCCAAGAATGACAGGGAGTCTAATGATTTTCATAGCCACTAATAACTGTCTATGTCAGCAGTTGATTCAGTTAATTCACGTGGTCACTTTGACTGACAGCAGCCCACAGCAAGCTTCAGGAAATATTGCATCCAAAATAAAGACTGTGATGTTTAGGATAGAGGTGGAGAGGTGGTAGTAGTTGAAGGAAAAGTAGAATTTTGTGTAGCACATTATTTCCAAGCCACTATAAATGTGTTGCATATTATTCATTTATTTATTTATTTATTTATTTATTTATTTATTTATTTATTTATTTATTTATTTATTTAGATTGTTTTTTGACAGAGAGAGAGAGACAGACAGAGAGAGACAGAATGGGGAGGGCCCAGAGCAGTCTCCACAATTGACAACATTAGTTTTCCATATAGTTTCACTCCACAGGTGGGCACGGGGCTGTGTAGGGCAGGAACTGGGCTGGGAGCCTCCCGCATAGGTCCAGCAAGAACTGAAACTCGGGGCACACCTCAGTTCAGTATATGGGTCTGCATGGGCCTGGGCCAGAATTCTATCCTCGGGCTCTGGGGCTGCAAAGAGAGCATTTAACCCGCTGAGCCATCCCAGCTTCCCCAATGTGTTGTATATTTAAACTGACAAATTATGAAACAGGATTTTTGTTACTCACATGGTTCTACTTATACTGTGTAGCCATCTGAAAGTGGTAGTTAGCAAGGATAAAAGAGGAAATTGAAAAATGACATTTTATTTTATTTGGTGTTAAATACAGGAATAAGAGGAAACCTGAACTAAAGTATGTATATCTTTGCAGAAACATGCTAAGGGACAAGATTTGCTTAAACGAGTGTGTGAGCACCTCAATCTTTTGGAAGAGGACTACTTTGGTCTAGCCATTTGGAATAATGAAACTTCCAAGGTGAGGAGACTGCTCATAATGTAAGAAGCTGAGGAAAAATTGGTTTTAATTGTTTTGTTGTTAGGAATGTATTTATGCTTGCTTTTCTAAGACACAGTGTACTTTGAGTTATTCTTGCCTATTCTTGGATCTTATTGCCTGTGTTGAGTGTGGTAGGCATTCAATAAATGTTGAAAGACTAAGTTTGCTACACTTCAGAGAACTGCTTTGCCACTTATTGGGTGTTAGGTTAATTACTTATACCTCTCTTTTATCATTGGTAAAATGGGAATGATGAGATACTCTTTAGAAAAGCATGTAGAATGTGTCAGGCATGTATGAAACAATAAATAAATATGAGCTGCTATTGTTATGATAGTATTATTTTAAAAAGAAATAACCAAATAACCAAGTCTTTGCTTTAAAAAAAAAAAAAAGATTTGAGTGGCATAATCTAGAGGTGTATCTTGGAGCATCCTTCAGGTTGAATAATCTCTCTGATCTTTTCTCAGGTCAAATATACTGGAGAACAGCGTACCTTTTACTTAAAATTGATGTCTCTAGTCAGATAATCTAACTTCATTTTAGTTACCATTCTCAATATACTGTCAAGCCAGATTTCCAGATATTCTCACTAAAAGTATATAGGTATGAAATTATTAAATCTATAAAGCAGTTAATCTTTGTTAGTTATTTACATTTTCTGTCATTCTGAAAACACAAAGGCAGCTAGAGCTATAAAGGCTCTTGGGGCTCATCTACCTCATTTTACAGATGAGAAAACTAGCATATAGAGACAGAGTGGCTTCCTTCAAACTACACAGTCAATTCATTCCTGAAATTCCTTGCCTGTTGCCCTTTCCTAAGTGATTTTCTTCTTCAGCTTTTTATTCCTCTTTCCTTGATTTTTATATTTTATCTTTGTTTTGTGGTTTTTGTTTTCTACCTACAGTTAGTTACTGATACTGTGGGGAAAATGTGAACCATAATATAAGGAAAGAGAAATATTTTATCCTCTACATTTCCAGTCTCTGGTATCTTTTTTTATATGTGTAAAGATTTGTCCTTGTATGTGTAACTCTTTGCCTTAAGAGCTTCTGGATTTGTGGTTTTGTTTGTTGAGAATTGAGTACCTTTATCAGAGAGAAAAGTTAATTGAATTGACTTTTTTCTCACATGGACTGGCTTGCTTGCTCTTTCCCTACTGACTGCATAATAGACCTATTGCCAAACTGAATTTGGCAAGAAAAGAGGAAAAGCAGTCACAAACTAATTTCCAAAGCCTTGTGAGAGATTTATTACTACTATGAATCAAAGTTTTATGAGTTAAATAGTTGCTTCCTACATTTTATTTCTGCTTAGAATTAGTTATTTATGAATGAATCAAGAATTTTTTCCTTGAGGAACAGTCACCCACATTAATTTTTAGCCCTCCATTTCTAAATTCTCTCTAATAAAAAAATAAAATAAAATAATAAGAAAAACAAACAAATAAACTTGAGCTGTTCTGGGAAATGAGAATTTTAAATAGGGGTTCATTCAATTAAATAGTATGTGGCCTTTTTTCTCCTTTCTTCCATTTTTTGTGTGGATGAATTTTCTTACCTTAGGAGTCAGATAATAAACTCTGGAAACATAGCCAGGAGGTTCCTTCTTTCACTTTGCAAAGGCAAATAGCAAACATCAATGGAGTGAATATTAAATCAAGAGTGTGAGGAATTTAGTGTATATTTATCTGAAAGGATGGATTGTTTTCCATCAATTCATGCTTGGCTTTGAAGTGCCAGTAATGATTATTTATATCTTTATTGTCTGATAAATTAGACTAAAAAAGAATTTTGGGGATCTTGTCTTTTGCTAGGAAGATTTGAGTTGACGTCATTAGTGGATTTAAATGTTGTGGTTTTTTTTTTTAAAAAAAACACAGGAGTGAGACCTAGAATTGCCTGTACATTAATTTTTTTTTTAGATTTATTTATTTTTTTTATTGTTTTTGACAGAGAGAGAGAGAGATACAGAGACAGAGACAGAGAGAAGGGGGAAGGCCCAGAATAGTCTCCATAGTTGCACATCATTGGTTTTTCTACATAGTTTCATTCCATAGGTGGGCACGGGGCTGCATAGGGCAGGAAATGGGCCAGGGTCTCATCCCGATGAGAACTGAACCGAAGGCACTCCCCAGTTCAGCATATGGGTCCACTCAGGCTGGGGCCGGGATTTGATCCTCGGTCTCCAGGGCTGGAAAGTGAGCGCTTAACCCACTGGAGCAGTGATTTGAAGTCAACAAACCAACTACAGCATCAACAATGGTTATTTCTTGAGTTAAGAAGACAAATTTGTGGAACTTATAGATAAATCTTTTACTTCAAAAGATAAGGAATTTGTATAAATCACTTATGTATATCTGTGGGGTTTTAGGACCTCCAGATAAGGGTAGCTGATGGCCAAATTGGCATATTATTTCTTACGGTTCTTTCTTTTTTTTTTTTTTTTTTTTTTTTTTTTTTTTTTTTTTTTTTTTTTTTTTTTTTTTTTTTTTTTTTTTTTT
>PVKE010013637.1:0-36251 GCA_004027555.1 Craseonycteris thonglongyai
TGATTTATTTATTTGTTACCTAATTTTGCATGCTTTTATTATAGTGTAGCCTCATGCTCAATATCCATCTGCATATAATCTAATGCATAACTCAATATAAATAATAGTCTCCCAAGTTTATTTACATGGACTTGTGTAAAAAACAGTGGAGAATTACAAAATTACAACAGTACCTCTTCAAAATCAGAAAATATTAACAAAATGCAAGATATTCATACGCAGAGTTTATAGAAAACATGTTACTTACTGTTTGTAATAACTATATTCTGCCAATTCAACATGTGTCATGAGAAATTTCAGTAGCACTTCAACAAATTCTGTGATGTGCAAACTATTAGTAAATATTTCTGCAAAAATAAAAATATAAATTTACATTTTCACACATAATTGTAAATATATATATATATATATATATTTTTTTTTTGAAGTTTTTCCATCCAGAATTTTACTTAAAAGATGAAAATTGTAGGTACACTTTTACTCACATTTACACATTTTTCACTTGCTCTGTTTTTCACCTCACTTTTGTGCTGCAAAGGAGTGAAGTCTTCACTCCTAGCTACTTTTGCTTTTAAATTATATATGACTGTTTGACTAGACCCAGACAATTAATCATTGATATAATCATATTACCTAATAAAGAAGTCATAGTCAAAATATCCTGTGAAACTGTTGTTAAATTCATATAGAAAAAGTCTCTCCTGTACCTGTTTTTCCAAACTTATCAGTGTCTTAGATATACCATTATTTACCATAAGCTTTGTTTTTAATTTCATTTATTTGAGCTGATTGTGATATTTTTTTTAATGAAAGCTTATATAGAAGAATAAATCTTTAACTGATCACCTCGTTTATAATTTTATGAAGAAGGATCAGAATGAATGAAGCCAGGGCAAGTAAAACAGAGATTGGTATGATACAGAGTCATGTGTCTCTGTAAAGGTCACTAAAAAACTTTGAAATTAAAACTAAACTAAAAATTCTGTTGTCTAAATGGATAGGAAATGTCTCTTATTTTCCTCTATGAATATTTGAATAATTAACAGTAACAAACAACAACAGTTATATATGCTTTTTCATCCCATAAAGATGAATATCTTCATGATAGAAAACCCTAAACAGTTCTAGTAATATTGAAAATATTCTTATAGGCTTAGCAATTTGCAAAGTAGATTCTTTTTGTAGATAACGTGAGTGTTAGAGCAGAGAGTTAGCCATCAGTGTACTATTTGGAGAGCTAATACTTCAGATACAATCAGTATACATTTCATCAACCATGTTAGAGACTCTTATTATAATATAGCATAAACATCCAACTATAATAAAGATTTATGTTTTAGACTAGCATAAAATTTGAAAACATATTTACCTGATTTAAAAAATAGATTTATTTTATTGTTTTTGACAGAGACAGAGAGAGACAGAGAGAATGGTGGGGAGGGGGAGGCAGAACAGTCTCCATAGCTGTACATCAGTTTTTGACATGGTTTCATTCCACACAGGTGGGCAGGGGCTGTGCAGGGTGGAAACTGAGCCAGTGACCTCCCACATGGGAGGCACGCCCCTCGAGCCAGGGGCCAAGCTGAGAGATGAGAACTGGGCTGTGGGTCTCTTGCGTGGGAAGTACATCCAAGTTCAGCATATGAGTCCACAGGAGCAGGGGCCGCAATTTGGATCCTCAGTCCCCAGGGCTGCAAAGTGAGTGCTTAACTCGGAAGCCATCCCGGCTTCCCCACCTGATTTTTTTTTTTTTAATGAATATATTCTGTCAATAAATATTGTCTTCTCTTTTTATTATGTTAAGCTAGTGATGGAGGGAATGCAAATATGAATTAAGCATGTCACCTGTTCTTAAGACACAAAAATCTCATAAAATGGACAAAAACAGAAGTCAAAATGCATTAAGTAGCTGGGACAAGTTTCTCTGTTACTACTCAGAAGAAATGTCTTTAGTTGTTTAGTGTCATGGTTACAGTATAGAAAATAAAAGTTGAATACATATTCAGAATCAAAGGCCCATGACCCAGAGAAGGCCTTAAAAGTTCCAATTTCCCTAACACTCTTCACTTTCAGATCTTAATGTATAAATTCTAACTATATAACAAAATGCAAATACACTGTTTAATTTATTTATCAACAGATATTTAAAGCATAGATAGTGTGCCTTAATTTAATATTTTCTAAACTGTACTTTGTTATAGGTATTTTCTACATATGGATACTATAAGAAAACTAACTCCTTGTATCTGCTTCAAGTAGAATTCCACACCTGTGAAGAGTCGGGCACATGGGATGGCAAAGAAGGGTGGTCCTGAGTCAAACTGTAAGTGTGTATGATAAAGGAGTACTTGACAATTACCCTTTTTTTTTTTTTTTTGGAAATGGACTTTAAAAAATTACTTACAAAAGAATAAAGATTAAAATTGACCCTGTATTCTGTCTTCACTGAAACTTCCACTGAAACCATGTTCAGGGAAAAACAGGAGACTATGAATTCTCATGCTGGAGAAAATATAGATTCTTAAAAACTGTTCAGCTTGCCAGGTGAATTTTCAAAACTATGGTTCCACTGATCATCAAAGCTATGTGTTAGTTATAGTCTGTTCTTTCATGGCTCTCCTATGATAGATGACAATATTATTTTAGTGTTGGGCTGATTTTAAATGACGAGAGTATTTTCTTTTCAGCTTCAGGTTTTGGTTTGAAGCATTAGAAAAGGTGAAAGAGAATGACATGCTTCTAATAACTGCAAAAATAAAATATCAGAAAAGACTGAGTTAAAGGGAAACAAATGTAATGGACAAGTTATAGGAAATAACAAATAAAACATGGGGGAGAAAAAAAACAGAAACTGTCACCATGCTTCTGAAGCTTCTCAGTAAGAAAGGAAAGGAAGGAGGAAGAGAGAAAAAAAAAAAGAAAGGAAAATAAAAAAAAGACATGCCTGAAGAAACATTGTCTCCTGTTTTTCAGTTATAGTCTGTCATTTTTCCTGGTCTGTTATTACATTCTGCATTTAGTTGCAGTAACCCTGCTCCATGTGGGCTCACAAGTACTGAACACAAATGAGAAAGTGATGGAGCAATATTGCCCATCTTCCTATCAAAGGTCCCGGTTTGGGCAAGAGAGAGCAAAGAAAGGCTGAACACATTTCTTGGACTACACAAGCAGAGTTCCTTTTTGTGATAACCAGAGGTTCCCAGAAGAAAAACAGGTGTTTCTGAGTTCCTTTTTCATGAAGCCAATTTATTTTTTATATTGCACATTATTCATTATCCTGATGGTAAGGAAACCAGGGGTGCTTTCTTACAAAGACACTTTAAAATAAATGATAATATTATAGACAACTTAGTGGACACACTATAAAGAGAAGCTACTGTTGATATTCTTTCTGTTCTGGGCCTTAGCATGAGAGTGCTAATCTCTTAGGGCTTGATTAGAACTACAGCTTTTAATAAAACTTTAAAAAGCTCATACTAATATATGTCAGTGGTTTGTCACTGATTCAGACACAAGGTTAGAGAACAGGACAAGGATAAGTTAGAACTAGAATTTACAGATAAAGTGACTAAGGTAAAAAATTTATTCTTTGAAGAAAAACAATAATTCTTGGTGAAATAAGAATTAATTCCACACTGTGGAAGTGGTCCTATTGTTATAATTCTTCCATTTTTGTGTAATTTTTTTTTATTTTCAGACATACCAGAATAAGAAAAACCAAACCAACAAAACCTTCTGGTCATTCAAATGTTGGGATTAGATCTCAGGTTCTTCATTTAGCAGCAACACTGAGAAAATTACATCAATTTTCTGGGCATTAGTTTTCTCTAAACCTGAAAAAGTACTTAATAATACTTATATTAAATACTTGATAATACTTATATATATAAAGGACCTAGCAGGGTGCTTAGAAAACTAAGGCTCAGTATATTTTGGTTTTCTTCTAAATTGTTAAAAATTACTCTATGAATAAATATTTATTGAAAACTTAATACAAGGCTCAGTAATAAATAACACGGATTCAAATAAGTGTGTGGAAGCCCTGGTATTAAAAAAAACCCTAAAATATACACAATTTTAACACAAAGCAAGCAATACAAGATTAAACATTAAATTTATGGTTTTTATACTAGGAAAAAAGTATGCACAAACTTTTAAAATAATACAAGGCAACTTGTCATTAAATGTTAAATAATGAGGACTGGAATGGCTCAGTGGGTTAAGCGCTCACTTTGCAGCGCCGGGGACCGAGGATCGAATCCCAGCCCCGGCCCGTGCGGAACCATATACTGAACTGGGAACTCCCCCAGTTCAGTTCTCTCGCTGTCTCTGTATCTCTCTCTCTCTCTCTGTCAAAAAACAATTAAAAAAAATAAATATTTATAAATGTTAAATAATGATATCGTTTTTATATAAGGTGGTCAAAGAAAAAGAATAATGGTTTGTGTACTGGCCAAGAAATACTTCATTGAATATAAGGTTTAAAGAAGAGCAAGAGTTGAACAAAGATAATAGAAAAGAAAAAAATTAGCTTTATGAGTACACATTAGGTCAAATTATATCTGCCAACTAGAAAAACTAACATACAAGATGCATAGGATATGTAGCACAGAGTCAAGAATAATTTTATTAGTTCTCTGTTCACAAATGGCTTGACCAATAATAACTTCAGATCAAATAATCAAAAGGACATAGAAAACTATGGTATCTCCATTTCCTTAATATTCTTGTGTGTTTTTTTGTTTGTTTGTTTTTGTTATTTTTTGACAGAGAGAGAGACAGAGAAGGGGGAGGGCCCAGAGCAGTCTCCATAGTTGACAGCATTAGTTTTCCATATAGTTTCACTCCACAGGTGGGTGCGGAGCTGCACAGGGCAGGAACTGGGCCAGGAACCTCCTGCATGGGACCCGACAAGAACCGAACTGGGGGTACACCCCAGTTCAGCATGTGGGTCCGCATGAGCCAGGATATGATCTTAGGGCTCTGGGGCTGCAAAGCGAGCACTTAACCCACTGAGCCATCCCAGCTTCCCCTATTATTACTTTTTAATCTTATAAATTCTTATTTCTAATGGCTTTTCCTACAGACTTTCTTAATATTTATCTGTGTTTTATTATGATACAAATTTGATGAAAATTTTTTATTTATTAGTTTCTATTTTCTTCTGACTTTTAGTTACTGTGGTAAGTGTATTTCTTTGAAAATCACCATCCTAGTGAAGACACAGTTGCTTTTCTTTCCTCTCACTCTCCTCTTTTTTTTCTTTTTTCTATATTGGATTAAAAGTTTATTCTGGATATAAAATTATCTTCGTAGTTCTTGATTCTTTCTTGAGCATCGCGATTTAGACTTATAGACGTGCCTTATTCATAGCCATAGTGTCCCATACAAACTTAACTCTGAGTAAAAAACACAATTTACAAAAAACAAAAAAAAAAGAAAAAGAAAAAAGGCACTGATGCAATGGAGTCCTCTGACTCTACCATATCCTTCATCATCCCCAAAACTGCTGAATTTACGTATGAGTAGAGTGGTCTGCTAAAAGCTCAGTGATGTCCCAGCCAAGAAACTGCTCCTGGTATAGCTGGGGTGTGGCTTTAACCAGTGTTCAGCATTTGATGTCTTTCCCACCAATGACTCAATGCAGGGCATTGAATATCTTTCCTTCACTATCCTCTGCACCACCATAGAGATATGTCTGTTCAAGGAGTTTGGAAAACTCATTTGTATTGCGGGGTATTTCCACCTACTATGTCCCTAATTTATTGAAATATTTTTCTGTAGTATCAACCAAATTTGTGTTCCTGTGAGGCATTTGAAGAAATTTAGAAACAAAATTGAATGACCATTTTCCCCAACCAGCCTATTACTTTTGAAATTACAGTAGTACGTTTTTCATTCAAATCTAGATTTTAATTCACAACGTCATCATATCTTTACTCTTGTGTTTCCTGAGGTAGGTATTTCTGAAGAATTTCAGTTTAGACTCAGCAAGACTTGGGTTTTAGTTTCTGGTGGTGTAACATTTTTTTTTTTTTTCCTAATCAAATTTACTGGGATGACATTGGCCACCAAATCTAGACAGGTTCCAGGTACACAATTCTACCATACGCCTTCTAGATATTGCCTTGTGTGCTCACCAGCCAAAGTCAGTTTCTTTTCACCACCATGTACTTGGTACCCCTCCCCACTCCCTTTCCCTTTCTCCTTTCCCCCTCTGGTAACCACTCAACTATTGTCTGTGCCCATGAGCTTTTCTGTTTCTATTTTAATTATTTATTTAGTCTGTTCTTTAGATTCTACATATAAGTGAGGTCATGTTATTTGTCTTTCTCAGTCTGACTTACTTCGCTTAGCTTGATATCTTCTAGTTCCATCCATGTTATTGCAAAAGGTATGATTTTATTCTTTTTCTGGTCATGTAACACTCCATTGTGTAACTATACTGTGGCTTCTTTAACCAATTGTTTATTGATGGCCATTTAGGTTGTTTCCATATTGTGGCTATTGTGAATATGCCTCAATAAACATAGGGACGTGTATATATTTTTTTAATTAGTGTTTTATATTTCTTTGGATAAATACCCAGGAGTGAAATTGCTGGGTTGTAAGGTAATGTAGTTTCCAATTTTTTGAGGAACCTCTCTCTACACTGTTTTCCATAGTGATTGCACCAATTTGCAATTCCACCAGTAGTATAGCAGGGTTTTCTTCTCATCACATCCTTGCCAACATTTGTTGATGATATCCATTCAACAGGAGTAAAGTGTTATCTCATTGTGATTTTTTAAAGACTTTTTTTTTTTAGATTTATTGCTTGAGAGAAAGTAAGAGAGAGAGAGAGAGAGAGAGAGAGAGAGAGAGAGAGATAAGGAAGGTTCAGAGTAATCTCCATAGTTGTACATCATTAATTGTGACACGGTTTTATTCCACACATAATATGGGGCCACACAGGGTGGAAACCATACTGGGGACCTCCTGCATGAGAGCTGAGAACATTTGTGACCATCCCAGCCATTACCAGTTTATCCACAGTTCAGCATATGGGTTTGCAGGGCCAGGGTGGGGATTCAATCCTCACATCTTGGGGTTGCAAGGCAAGAGCTCAACCTGTTGAGCTATCCCAGCATCTCTCATTGCAGTTTTGATTTGCATTTCCTTGAGGATTAGCGATGTTGTGGCTTCTTTTTATGTGTGTATTGGCCATCTATGTGTCCTCTTTGGAGAAACGTCCATTATGTCTTCTATTCATTTCTTGAGTTATTTCTTTATTATTTTATTCTTTCTTTCTTTTTGTTTATTGATGTTGAGTTGTATGAGTTCCTTATAAATTTTGGATATTAACCATTTATTGGATGTCTCATTTTAAAAATATCTTCTATTATGTAGGATGTTCCTTTTATTTTTTTGATGTTTTCTTTTGCTTTAAATACCTTTTTATATGATGTAGTCCCATATGCTTTTGTTTTTTCTTTTGCTCCCCTTGCCCAAGAAGATATATCATTGTAGGTATTGCTAAGGGTAATATCTGAGAGGTTACTTCTTACATTTTCTTCTAGTAATTTTACTGTTTCAGGTCTTATATTTACATCTTTAATCCATTAAGAAGGTGGTCCAGTTTCATTGTTTTGCATGTATTTGTCCAGCACAATTTGTTGAATAGACTGTTTTTACCCCAATGTAAATTCTTGCTTCCTTTTCATAGATTCTTTGGTCATATAAACATGGGTTTATTTCTAGGTTCTTTATTCTGTTCCATTTATCTATGTGTATGTTTTTATGCCACTACCATGCTGTTTTGTTAACTGTGGCCTTGTATTGAGTGCTTTTTGTTACCTTATCTTTCATATCACTGATTCATATCTCTTCTTCATCTAGTCTAGAGATCCCTTCTATTCCATTCTTCATTTCTTTATTGTAATCTTCAGTTCTGTGTATTCCATTCATATTGTCTTTCTGTCCATTTTTATGCTTACTGTCTATTTCTTGGTTAAATTTTTCATTGTTACGTGAGCATCATTGCAACCATTGTGCTGAGCTCTCTTCCGGATAGGTTGTTTGCTTCCCTTTTGTTTTCTCATGTTTTCTGCTGTCCTTTCTTTTTAATTAAGGTGACCAGACATCCCGCTTTTGGTGGGACAGTCCCAATTTTTAACAATTTGTCCCTTGTCCCGCGGCGTTTTAAAAAAGTCCCAAGTTTTGGAAAGAATGCACGACAAGCTAGGGAACAGCGGGAGATAGACCAAATTTTTAATCAAGAACCCCCTCCCCCCCGGTCAATGGTGTCCCACTTTACCAATGTTACTATCTGGTCACCTTATTTTTGATGCATTTCTATGTTTCCTCATTCTGACAACCTCTCTATAGATATTCTGTTTTTTAACCCAACGCTCATTGCTGTGGTTTTTCTGGGGCTCACTGCTAATGCCAGTGGAGGTGGGGTGCAGAGGCCTGGCAGGTGGTGTGGGAGGGTGATAACTGCCATTGTTTTCTGCCTGGGGCTGAGAGCAGCATGCGGGCAGTGCCTCTTACACTCTTCTGTACTCTGTTTGCTCCATGATCTCTGCCCTGTGTTGTCTTGAATGCTGGTCCCACAGACAAGACTGCTTATGGCCAGAGGCGCACCTGCAGCCTTTTCTTTCCTTTTTCCCAGCCACAGAGGTCAGGCTGCTGCTTCTGACAACTCCCTTTGCTCCCCTTCGTCTCAGAACCAGAGTGAATTTGGGCTGAGGTGTCTCATCCCACCTGTGTCTGCACCTTTTGGGTCCAGAGTGAGTGCGGTCTGGTTACAGCATCTCACAGCCCCAGCCTCTGGGCCCTCTTTTCTCTGTTCCAGGGGCCCGGAGCTCACCTGCCACCTTCTTTCTCTCCCCTCCCCCACAGAGTTCCACTTACCTGGGTGCATGTCTGCCCTTCCCTTTTTTATTCCCCTCTGATGGCCCTTCTTTGCCCACCTGCAGGTAGTTTTGGAGAACAGTGGCTCTCTTAGCTGTTTTTTTTATGTTGTGTAGGGAATGCTCCATTGAGTTACAGATGTTCTATTGGTTGTAATCTCCAGGAGAGTTTTTCCAGAGTCCCTCTCATGCCGCCATTTTCTGCCTCACGGTATGACGTGTGTAATGTGACAATTTGGATAATTTACTGAGAATTGATAATGTTTTGTTATCTTCTCTGTAAAAAGGTTATAATCATACTTACCTCAGAGAGTAAGAAACAGATTAGTTAACTTTTTAAGAGTGCTAACCACAGTGCTGAGACTTGTACTCTGCCTTTATCCCCATTGTGAATTAATCTTCTATTCAATCACATTTTAATTTGTTAATGAGATCAATTGAGAAGCAGTTTCTGTTTTTTTTTTTAGTAAGTGCTGTATATTAGAAATAAATTTCTTAAAAAAACAAAACAAAACTTCTAGCATCCAAAGATATTGAAAGGAAGCACATTTGGTTTATTTATTTTCAATAAATTGTTATCAGATAAATGTTTTCTAATAGTGATTTAGTCAAAAAAATGTTCAGTCAACAAGCCATCCAAAAACCTAACCACATTGACCAAAGTGATTAGTTTCATTAAAACTATTGATTACCCATTTCTCTCAAAATTCTTACGCTGATTTGTCATATCAAATACAGTTGAAAAATAGTCACTGACAAGAAAAGTAGTGTTTGTTTATGTAGTATGTACTTGTTGTAGATAGGTATAGTGCTTCATTTAAGAACATACATTTTAAAAAATTGAGGACAATGTTGTATCTGTTTTCTGTGTGGCTCCTAAGATATTAAGAGATGAATAAATATGAAACCAAGACTTGTGCTTCCACAATACTTGACACGACTTCATAAAGTGACACTCCAAGCACCAGGCAAAATATCTCATTTTGAACTAACCGTATATATAAAGAAGTGATAGGGAACAGATTAAAGGCCAAAGCTGTCTCATTCCACAAGTTTAGCTGGAAAATAGCCCAGAGAATATGGGAATATGTGACTGTATTTCTTTCCTATAGACTCATCTCTTCTGGGCTCCAGAGGCTTGTACAATAGTACATTTCCTCTTCAGCACAGATCTGTGATACTCACACATTGATAGCAGTTACTTCTATTTATTAAACTAAAAGTTTAGTTTGACACTTGTTCCTCTCCTCCAATGACTAATGAAGAGTCAGGAAAACATGTAGCACATTCAATTTAGGTCCACACAACTTTGGGTTGACTATATCCAAGATGATAGAAGTCAAAATAAAAAAAATACACTATATATATATATATATATATATATATATATATATATATAGAGAGAGAGAGAGAGAGAGAGAGAGAGAGAGAGAGAGAGAGAGAGAGAGAGTAATTTGCAGATCTTCCCATCTGGTAAATTTATGTATTTAGTCTTTAGTTTTGAATTACATCACATGTAACTTAGGTTTTCTCATTTATCAAACCTCATCAGGCAAACTGGATTTTTCTAAATTATTGCTATATATTCACTGTGTTTTCTCTCTCTCTCTCTCTCTCTCTCTCTCTCTCTCTCTCTCTCTCTCTCTCTCTCTCTTATGGTCACATTATCAAGTACTCATAAGAGTTCAAGAAAATCAGGGGAAGCCAGGATGGCTCAGTGGGTTAAGCTCTCACTTTGCAGTGCCGGGGACCGAAGATCGAATCCCGGCCCCGGCCCCGGCCCCTGCCCCTGCCCCTGCCCGTGCGGAACCATATGCTGAACTGGAGAGCTCCCCCAGTTCAGTTCTCGCTCTGTCTCTGTATCTCTCTCTCTCCCTCTCTCTCTCTCAAAAACAATAAAAAATTAAAATAAAATCAAAATCTGCCAAAGAGGAGAAAAATTAGAGAATGATGTTCAAAAGGTACAAACTTTGAGTTATAAGATAAATAAGTGCCAGGGATGTAACGCATAACAGGTGACTCTAGTTAACACTGCTGTATGGTTTATATCAGGGGTGTCTAATCTTTTAGCTTCCTTGGGCCACAGTGGAAGAAGAAGAATTGTCTTGGGCCACACATAAAATACACTAACAGTAATAATAGCTAAAAAAAAAAATGCTTTATCAGCTAAACAATGTTTGCAAAACACCTCATAATATTATAAAGAAGCTTATGAATTTGTGTTGGTCTGCATTCAAAGCCATTCTGGGCCACGTAGAGCCCAGGGTCCACAGGTTGGATAAGCTTGGTCTATATGAAAGTTGAGAGAGAAAATCCTGAGTTCTTATTACAAGGAATTGTTTTCCTTTGTTGGCTTCCTCTTTGTATTTAATTTAAAAGAGTTGTGAATGCTTACAAATTTATTGCAGTAATCATTTCACCATATATGTAAGTCAAACCATTACGAAATACACCTTAAACTCGTATAGTAATGCATGTCAAATATATAGGAATAAAAAGCAAAACAAAAATCTAAACATTTTTATTGGATTTGGCAATAAGGTTTTTTTATTATTCAATTTATTTAAGCTAAAACAGACAAAAACACAGTTTACCCATTTCTTCCACCCTCTACCTTCTGCCTCTGTAACAACCTACTAGTTTGTTTACTTAAAAAAAATTATTTATAGATTCCACATACAAGAGAGATTATACACTAGTTGTTTTTCTCTACTACATTTTTCACTTACCATAATCTCCTGCAGGTCTGTGCATGCTACTGCATTTTTTTGCTTGTTTGTTTGTTTGTTTTGTTTTGTTCTCTTTTTTTATGGCTGAATTATACATATGTATATATATGCCCTCCATTTTATCCAGTCATCTGTAAAGAAACATTTAGGGTGTTTCTATATCTTAGGCATTGTAAATAATGCTGAAATGAATATGGGGGTGCATGGTTTTTTGTTTGTTTGTTTGTTTTGGTAGTGTTTTTATTGTCTTCAGATAAATATTCAGAAGTGGAATTGCTGGATCATATGGTAGTTCTATTTGTAATTTTTAAAGAAACCTCCATACTGTTTTCCATAGTGCCTAAATCACTTTATATTTCCACCAATACTGCACAAGAAATTCCTTTTTAGCACATCCTCACCAATGCTTATTACTTCTTGCATTTTTTTATAATACCCATTGTAGCCAGTTGGAGGTGGTCTCTCATTGTGGTTTTGATTTGCATCTCCCTGATGATTAGTAATGTAAAGTGTCTTTTCATGTAGCTCTTGGCCATCTGTATGTCTTATCTGGAAAACGAAAATGTCTATGCAGATCTTCTGCTCATTTTTAATTTGATCTTTGTCTTGTTTTGTTTTACAGTTGAATTGTATGAGTACTTTAAATATATTGAATACTATCTCCTTATCAGATACATGATTTACAAGTATTTTACTCCTGTTCAGTAGATTTCTTTTTCATTTTGATAGTTTCTTTTTTTTTTTAGTCAAATATATTCCACTTGTTTATTTTTTATTTTGTTGCTTTTTCTTTTGGTGTCAGATTTTAAAAATATTTGCCAAGACTTATGTCAAGAAGCTTACTGCCTTTGTTTCCTCTACGAGTTTTATAGTTTGGGGTATTAGATTCAAGTCTCTAATGTATTTTGACAATTTTTGTGTGTGGTATGAGATACTGGTTCAGTTTTACTATTTTGCATGTGGCTGTCCTATTTTGCCAACACCATTTATTGACAACATTGTCCTTCCCCCATTATATAGTGTTGGCTTCTTTGTCATAAATTGATTGACCATATATGCATGGGTTTATTTCTTGGTTCTCTATTTACTTTTATTATTCTATGTCTGGTTTTTTTTGTTTGTTTGTTTTGTTGTTGTTCATATCATACTGTTATAATTACAATAATTTTGTAGTGTAGTTTGGAAGATTGACACATCTAGCTTTGCTCTTCTTTCTCAAGATTGCTTTGCTATTCAGTCTTTAATGGTGTTGAACAAATTTTAGGATTGTTTGTTCTGTGTCTTTGAAAACTATCATTGGAATTTTGATATGAATTGCATTAAAATAGGATGTTGTTTCATACAGTATTAATATTTTACTGACATTATTGATATTAATTCTTCATGTGTTTCCATAATATCACTTTGTTACTTTTAGCTCTTTATGTAAACATACTATAAACAGTAGTTAGTCTTTTCAACCACTTTTTTGAGAAGAAAGAACTGGTATTGTTTTTCCCAGGATAGAGATAAAAATATGACCTTCATGAAATTATGCAATTTGAATAAACTCACTGGTGCTACTGGTGTATGGTGAGGCTAGAAATTGGGCCTCTGGCTGTAGTCTGGCACACTTTTCAAAACAATACAGTGAGTTAACTTATTCATTAGTAACTTATATATTGACTACATACAGTGTGTTGAGAAAGGCTATTCCTCTCACAGTACAAAAAGTCTTGTAATCTAATGAAACATATATATATATATATATATATATATATATAATGATCATAAAATGTTTTAAGTGCAATAAAAGCAAAATACAGGGTAAGATTCAAGAGGCTAAATAAGGCCTCTGGGAATTGAATATCTACATTGAAGCAATAAAAATACAGTACTTCAGTTAAATTTAAATTTCCAATAACCAAGATATGTTATATTTGTATACAGTATGTACTATGCGGTATTTGCAACATAGACTAAATATATATATGGTTCATTTGAAGTTCAAATTTCACTGAGAATCCTGTATCTTATCTGGCAACCTTATTTGGGAAGTGACATTTGGATTAAGGCCCAAGTGACATTTCAATTAAAAATGAAACAAAATAACTAACTATGCAAGTTCCGGCAAAGAACGTTTCAATACAGGATCAGCTAAGTGTCTGAATCCAGAAAGTTCTTGAAAGACCTAATAAGCCAGTGTGCTTTGATCTTAGTGAGTGAGGACTACAGTTGTTCAAGATGCTGTTGGAGAGGAAAACAGAAACCATATAATATAGAGCCCACTACGTGAGGTATGTGGACTCTTTGTAGTGTATCATGCGCGTCTTAAGAAGTTGTAAGCTGAAGAGGTGCTGTCTAACATATCTTAAAACAAATCCTCTGGATTCTATATAGAAAAAAGATTGAACAGCATGACTAAAATTGAAGCAAGGGACATGAATAGATGACAAATTCTAAGGTCTAGATAAGAAAATATTGGCTTGAATTCAGTGGTGATGGTAGACATAAAAAAGTAGATGTATTTAAATTTGCCATTTTAGATGAAACTTAAAAGACTTACCGGTATTAGTAGATTTGATATGATGAATGAATAAAGGGAAAAATTAAGAATGGCTCCTAAATTTAGTTTTTGTGTGTGTGTGTTCTTTTTTTGTTGTTAAATTTATTTGGGTGACATTGACTAATATAATTTACATTGTTTCCAGGTGTACAATTTTACATGACATTGTCTATGTGTTGCATTATGTGCTCACCACCCAGAATCAGCTCACTTTCCATCACCATGTGTTTGATTCCCCCTCCCTACTCCCCCTCACCCATCTCTCCCACCCACCTCCCCGCTTACCCTCAGGTAATCACTAAACTATTGACTGTCCATGAGTCTTTGTTTCTTTGTTCCTTACAGTTTTATATTCCACCTATAAGTGAGGTCATGTTTCTTGATTCTTTCATTCCGACTTGTTTTGCTTAATAAGATGTTTTCAGGGTCTGTCCATGTTGTCACAAATTGTCATATTTCATCTTTTCTTATTGCTGAGTAGTATTCCATTGTATAAATGTACCACAACTTCTTTATCCGTTATCTATCAGAGGACACTTTGATTGATTCCATGACTTGGCCACCGTGAACAGTTCTGCAATGAACATCGGGGTGCATGTATCGTTGTGGATTAAGGTTTTCAGGAGCCTAAGTTTTGAGCTCAAGCAACTGGGTACATACTGATGACGTTTCCAGAAGTTAGAAAAAAAATATATAGGAATGCCGGGACAGCTCAGCAGGTTGAACATTCGTCTTGTAGCCCGGGAATCCGAGGATCATATCCTGGGCCCTGGTCCAACTGGACCCATATGCTTAACTGGGGTGTGCCCCCAGTTTGATTCTAACTGGGGTGAGCTTTCCATATGGGAGACCACTGTTTTGGCCCCTGCCCCAAGCATGTTTCTCATGTGGGAGGCCCCCAGCTATGGCGTGTCTCCCAGGTGGGAGGCCCAGGGATGGTTCCTGCCCTGCGAGGCCCTGTGCCCACCTGTAGAATGAGACTATATTGAAAACCAATGATATACAACTATGGAGAATGCTCTCGCCCCTCCTCCTTCTCTCTGTTTCTCTTTTTTTCTCTGTCAAAAGCGATAAAAAAAAAAAGAAGAAGAAGAAAAGAAAAGAAGGATGTATAAAGAAAAAAAAAGTACAGGTTGATAATAAAATAATCTTTTTACAGCATGTTAAGTTTAAGAAGACTTAGATTTATAAATAGATGTCAAATCAGCAGTTGATTCTCATGTTATCCAAGAGAAGAGGATGAACATTGTCGATAAAAGAGATGTTTTGAACAAGGCCAGGAATAATACTAAGAGAGAAAGAGAGAGAGAGAGAGAGAGAGAGAGACGGAGGGGGGCAAAAGAGAATATTTACATGGGGAAAATAAAAGGTTTAACAACAAAGGCCTAGAACAAGCCAATTTTTAAAGGAGTAATAACCAGCAACAGAAAATGAGGAAGAGGACTTAAAAGGTTAGGTCCAAAAAGCAAGGTTAAAAAAATATTTCACAAAAGATGGAATGAGATTGATCATCCATCTTCTAATAGGCTGATGAGACTCAGAACAGATTTAAGACATATTTCAACTTGGCTAAATGGGATTTTTGTTCATCTTGAGAGGAGTTCTTCCAAGGTATTAAGTAAAAAATTTAAACATAATCTTCAAATTTATTATGACTAAAATCATGGTTTCCTTAAATAATGTTTATATTAGTATTTGTTTGCAATTCAAATGCTTTAAACTAATATATTAAAATGTGTTATGCTACTCATCTTCTAAAATATATATTTTTTCCCATTTACACTCTCCTTTCTTTTCCAGGCATTTGTCTTGTATCTATTACATACAACCAATGCTCTAATTTGTGTGAATAAAAAGAAGTTAGATATATTTATTAATATCATAAAATATTTTAAATGAAAGAAATTTTAAAAAGTTTATAACTATAAAATAACATTTTTATAAGTTCTAAAAAAGAAATATGGATAAAGTTATACACACTTCTATTGATGAAATTTGGCATGCCTACATTTAAACCAAAATTTTAATTAGAAGAGTATACTTTTTGAGTCACTCTTCTTTCTTTCTGGTCCCTAAAAATGGAATTTGGTAAATCATGTGTTATATTAAAAAAATTCAGTGTTACTATATTTTTGACATTGTCTTTTGGAATCAACAATGAAAAATTGCACTATATTATTAAAGGAACTGATGTTAACTTCACCATAGAAGTTAATTACTTATTTTAGTGCAAAGTGCAATATATAGAAAAAAGTTCCAAAATGAATTAAAGATAACAATTACAATGTTCACTGCAAACACTGCCGCTATTTTTGATCTGAATAACTCAAGTACCTTTACTAAATTTTGTTAATTTTATCTTGCCAAATCTACTGAAATACCAACAAAAATAAATACATTTTAAATCTCTAGTAATGAATTTGTAACATTGCACTTTATATATCAACCGATATTTATGTCTTCCCTAGAGGCAAGAATGGCTCATTTTCATTATCCTGATGAATATTTATGCTTCATTGTTTTGTATCCAATTAAAATGTGTTATAGATTTCACAAAGAGATGATTTGTTTTATGCTGATATTTGTGAAAAGAAATACATGTTTAATCTTTCCATAATGCTTAATTGGAGAAAGTTCTTTAGAGAAAGTATCCTTATAAGACTTTGAATGGATGGAACTAACATTCTGTCTGAAGTTTTGAAGACAGTGCAATGCTGTATTGAGTCAATTGAGGGGAAAAAAAAATTTTCCCCCCAAAACATTAGATATATAATTCTCTCAAAATTTGATTTAATGTTTCCAGCATTTTAAAACATTATCTTTAAATGCCAGTCTTCAAATAAAGCTATCAATTGAGATTTTTTTTTACATTAATACAAATAGCACAACTAATGACTACACTGGAAAATCAGTATTATTGCTGACAAACAGAAAAATATCAATTACAGTAATATGAAGAGTTTTTATATTTTTCCATTAAAAATTTGGACACAATGAAAACATTGATATATGATTATTGTCAAAATGAAATGTCATAGGAACAATATTTGTGGTCCTTCATGTAAATAAGGAAATGGTTGGCTAGATGAAGTCTGATAATTCTAAACTAATCCTAGAAAAAGTGCTAGGTACGACATTGCTGAATATCACTACTGACACATTCAAAGCACTCCCTTTGGGAAGCTATACCCCAATGCTAACACCTAGTCCACCCTTCAAGCAATTTTGGAACTCTTTTTCTGGAATGGCCATCAGAGCTGTCATTGTATTACCCTTGATGTCCTGAATGTCATCAAAATGTCTTTCTTTTAATATTGTCTTTATCTTTGGGTAAAGAAAAAGTATTGAGCACCAAATCAGGGGTGCAGGAAGGGTGTTCCAATACACTGATTTGTTTGCTGGCTAAAAACTACTTCACAGACAGTGCCATCCGTGCTGGTACATTGTCGTGATGCAAGAGCTGTGAGCTGTTGGCAAAAAGTTCAATTCATTTGTCTCTCTTTTTTTATGCAGCTTTTCATCACTTCCAATTAGTCAACTTGGTTGACTGTTTTACAGTTGGTAAAAATGTATCATGAACAATCCCTCTAATATATGAAAAGATCAGCAACATCATTTTGACTCTACTTTGAACTGATGGAACTTTTTGGGTCATGAAGAATTGGCTGACTTGCATTTTGCAATTCGACAATTTGTTTCAGGGTCGTATTGGTACGCCCAAGTCTCATCACCGGTGAAAACATCGTCAAAAACATCTGTTTGCCTCTTCTGAAAGTCTTGGCAAACTCAAGCTCTGGCATTCTCATGATGGCACATGAAAACATACAACAATAATGACACCACTCAATGAGGTATTGCCAGATGTCCTCAAACACAACTGTAAGACATTGATATAAGGATATGAAATCTTATCAAGTTGTTTGTACAGTGCTGCCCATGTAAGGGCATGGTGGCAAGTTTGCACACTTCATTGTCAGACTTTGTATAATCCTACCAAAGCATTTTCAACTGATTAGTTGTGTCATTGAAATAAATTTCAAATGATAATTTTAACATTAAAAACAATGAGAAAGACAGTGGTGAACACATAATGTACCACATAGATGATTTGCTATAGAATTGTACACCTGGATCCTATGTAATTTTTACTAATCAATGTCACCCCAATAAATTTAACAATAAAAAAGTAAATCTTCTTGTCATCGCCTCCAAAGAAAAAAAAAATAAAATACTACTTTTTTTTTTAAAGGTAAGTAATAGGAAATAATTTTGGTTTTGGTAATAAAAAATTACTACTATTACTTATACTTCTACTGCTACTAATTAACCAACTATTTATTGAATACTTATTCCTAATCACTTAGCATGCATTATATGATTTAATAATAATAATATTCACATGTTAGGTAAGGTTTAGCCTCATTTTTACAATAGGGAATGTATACAAGGGATTCAATGAAACTAACGTTGTAAATTGGAGCTGGAATCAGAATTCAATAAATGCTGGTTTATCTTCAGACATTGGCTCTTAACCCTGTACATAAACAGAATATTTCAGTCAAGGGGCAAAATCAAGCTAATATTTTCTAGAATGGCTGAGCAAATCTTAAAATTTATTATATTGTCTACATTTTAAAGCACAATACTTCCTCTTTTACTTTAAATGAACAATTACAATTTTATGATTTTAGCAAAGAATATAGACATTAACTTAAAACTCTAAATAGCATTGATGAACACACTTCTATTTCATTCATCCTCACTCTTTATTTTTACTCCCTGGAGAGAAAGATTTTAAACAATTTATCTTAGTTATTTTTTGAGGGTATTGACTTCATATTTATGAATAATGTGCTTCAATATTTTTCTCACTTATTTTTAGTGTAGATACCGGTAGGTAAGAATATTCAGTTATGTCACCACTCTGTTATTGAATAATTATGGTTATATAAATATTTTTGTGTTTTGCCAAATGTGTCCTATGACTCCATTTTTTTGTGCACAGTGTTTTTTTCCTACAGTTAGGCTTTTCAAGTTTGTTTGTTTGTTTGTTTTTACTTAGGTGTTTTATATTGCTGTTTATACTTCTCCCAGGCTTTCTATCAGAATACAATACATGCAGTGAAGCACATCAGGCAATGTCTCAGTGCCGATTAGTTTTACTCCTGGACTCAGGTCTCCTGATGTTCATTGTTCTCTGTCCCTATTTGTACTGATTGTCCAGACCAGCAGCACGGTGGTGTCTCCTCTCACTGATCTTTGGATCAGTTTTCTTCTTTGTTTTACTAGGACGTGGCTTTCAAAAAAGTATTTAAAATTTGCGTAAATAGTATTTTTGATATCCTATAAGCTCGAAAATATTTGTATTCTACCGATTTTTTTAAAGATTTATTTTTATTGTTTTTTGACAGGCAGAGAGGCAGACAGAGAGAGACAGAGAGAAGGGGGAGGGCCCAGAGCAGTCTCCATAGCTGACAGCATTAGTTTTCCATGTAGTTTCATTCCACGGGTGGGCATGGGGCTGCACAGGACAGGAACTGGGCTGGGAGCCTCCCATACAGGCCCAAGCAAGAACTGAACAGGGGTCACACCCCAACTCAGCATATGGGTCCACACGAACAGGAGCTGGGATTTGATCCTCAGTCCCCAGGGCTGCAAAACAAGCACTTAACCAACTGAACCATCCCAGCTTCCCTGCCAATTTTTTAAATTTAGGTTTCCACTGAATCAAGAATTCTAGTTGAAAATTATTTTTTCTTTAGAATTTTGACTTTACACTTCTGAGTTTTTTTTTAATCTAACAACATGTTAACACAATATTTTTCCTTTATTTGTCTCTTTTTTCTCCACTTTGTTAGCATTTTCACTTTATTTTTACTCTTTAGAAGTGTAAAAATATGTTGTGGGCAACAATTCTTCATGAATATTTTCCTATTTCTATGAGATAATGGCTTATTGAACAAAGATGAATGACAACCAAGTTTAAAGGTATATATGAATGCAAACATGGATTGGGCATTAGAGAATAGAGATTTCTTGGTGAGGGAGGGGGAACTTAAAGTTTTCTTTCCCAAAGCCATTCTTTCAGAGAGAGATGAAGTAAGAGTAGACATTTTCTCCTTTTCCTAGAGAGGATTTATTTACATTTCAGAACATAGGTCTCTCTTTCTCTCTCTCTCTTTAATTATTATCAATTTATGGTATATCTTCAGAGGTAACAGAGCCAAACATGTCATTCTTCCTATATAAAATACAAGAATTTAAAAGTCTCTCTCATACACAGGTTAGAACAGACTCTGTCCATTGAATAATTTGGAGGGGAATTGCAGTGTGGGGAGCTTGTATTATGATGCTACTATGGCTGCTGTCATTACCACGAATAATACAAGGTTTGATCTCTTCTCTGGAGGTCTGTATGCAGACTAACATGTAATTTGCAAACATCTTAGACCTTCACAATTTTTGGTTCAAGTATTGTAGTTGCTCAATGTGAGTCATTTGTTTATTATTTGTTCTCGATGAAGTCAATCTAGAAATAAATTTTCTTCAGTCTAGGATACTTCTTTGTATTACTAGCTTTTGATGATTCCCTTCCATCCTTTTTTTCCTGTTTCCTTCTTCTGGGATTTTTATTTATTGTAAGTTAGGCCAAACTCTAGTTTTTTTATTTTTATTTTATTTTCCAATTTTGTGTGTCTGTTTCCTGTTCTTGTTGCTGTTGGTATTGTTATAATTTCTGCATTATTATTTACATTAAACACTCTTAGATGCATAAAAAATACAATCTTTATATCTTAACTCAGATTTTAATTTCAGAGATATTTTATGTACTGTCCTTTTTTTAACAGTTAATATTATTTTAGGTATAAAATATGTCACCATTTTGAATATATTGTATTCTCAGAGATTATCTCTACCTTTATACTTAAAACATTTTTTTCTACTTTGATTCTTGTTTGTCACTGATCTGTAATCAGAGCTCCAAATACTTTTAATTTTCCACTCATATAAAATTCTGAGGCACTAAGTTTACCTGATTATACACTTTCTGGGAATGTGAGGGTAGAATGAGGACTTGTTAGGATTTCCAAAATGTGTATTCCCAAATGTCCGTATGTATTAGTCTATGTTTTGGAACCACTTAGTTTCTGACTAGGGTAGAGTGAAGGAAGAGAATGCATGTTGATATGTGATGACTGTTATTCTAAAACTAAGCAGTTCCAGAGTAGGTGGGGATTTAATCATTGAATATATATATATATATATTTAAATTTAATTCTACTCTTTTAGTACTTCCCTTTCCCCTGTTTTCCTCTGTGAATAGGTTTCCAGAAATTCATCTCTCTAGGTAAGTATATTCATGCAACAAACCAAAGATTTGGTGTATATAGTCAGTTGGCTCAATATTTAGAAGACATCATTGGTTTTAACTGTTTCTTACGTGAACTTTCTAGTAAGTTCTCTGTTTCAGTCATAACTTTATATTCTTATTTTTAGCTATTAGGAACATTCAAAGAGTAAGGATTTGGAACTTATACAGAGAGCGTCAATTTACTTCTTATTAGAATTCACTGTTCTGATTTGGTGTTCAGGTTTGTCTCTTTGTTTGTTTCATGCTAATTTCATGATATCATTATCATGACTCCAAATATTACTTATCTTTTCTTTTATTCTCTTACACTTTTTTGAAAGGTGAATAGATTTTTATTTTCTCACCTTGTGTTTCACAAGAGCATACATATAAAATATATGTTCAATTTTCTATGTTAATTTAAAATTCCAAGTTCATTTTTTGGCTGAAGTAAAAAAATATATATTTTTGTCTAATGTTATTGTAAGTTTTATATTAAGCTATCTTTTTATCTCAGGTTTTATTCTAGCCATGACCTCTTAGATCCTAAACAATGAGGATGCATTTGATTATATATACTTAGATAAAATTTAATTGCACAAAAATATAGCCCATTTATTTATTCAGCTAATCACTGAGTACCTACTATATACTTGAACTATATGGCTTAACAAAAAGGCCAGGATATAGTATAATTTAGTTGTAATTGATACAGTATGTAAGATGGTGATATACTCTTGAATTAAAATATATAGAACATTCAATTGGTTAGGAATTCTAGACAAGGTGGAGGGGCAAGTTGAATTAATTAACTGATGGTCTTCATAGACCTTACCGGTACTTAGCAGTTCTTGGCTGAAGAAGGTAATTGAGTAAATTAAATGGATATTTGTTAGAAGGGAGAATAGCTAAAAATGCTAAAGCAGACTGTGTCTCCTAATTACTATGTTCAAAGAATAACGTAGTTAGGATCCTTGTGTTTGGAGCAGGATGCAGCAGATTCTCTGATGAGTTTCAATATGTAAGCACAAAGAAACAATATGTAGGCTAAAAAGCAGTAATTTATTTATTGAGGTCCAAGAGAATAAAATATATACTTTGACAATGGCTACTTAAGCAATTTAGATTATTTCAAGTGATTACTTTCTCTAGTTATCATACTACAATTTTCAAGACCTTGATTCAAATTCACTTAACCCAAGCCATGTTAATTCTTCTAGCTTATAATATTGCTAAACATTATAATACTTTAAATGAATTACATGAGCAAACACATAAAATTTCATCCGCTATGTAAGCTTTTTCCCCCCAAAAGTAATTGCTTTGGGAACTGTATATATGATAGCTTTCTCAAATTATTTTTGAGACTGTTCTTTGAAGTTCTGTTGATTTTTTGTGTTTTGTTACTTTTTTTTTTTTTTACCAGAACCTACCAGAATGTTTCTCTATCAGTCAGGTTTGCATATTTAAAACATACCTTTCATTATCTGAAATAGCTTAGGATTCTTACTAATATCTATAATTCTATTTCATATTAAAAAACAAGTGTAGGTCTGCCATTCTGCATATCCACTCCTCTTACCAGTCTCAAAGTGGCTTCTTATATATAATTCTGTTTTAAAACTTCTGTTCAGTTAGACTTCAAATGGTTTTCCAGGTTGATTGTTTTATCATTTAGTTGTAATTTTAATGTGGTCATAGGGAGAGGCAAACACAATGTTTTATCTACTCCACAATCTTGGGTCCTCTTTCGGAAACAATTTTTTTTAGACACTGCTGTGCAGGATTCTAATTCATGACAGAGAGTAAGAAAAGAAATTAGCACTATGATTATCTCAAGATACTGACAGGAGAGAGTCCCTGCTTACACCTTAGGAAGAGGAGGCCAAGAGGAACCTGTTGGGATTTATGTGTTAAGGAGTTGAAATTAAAAAAAAAAAAATTGTAAAGGACACTCAGATTGACTCTGAGAACCATAAAAAGAGTTTGGCTCATCTGTAAGAGTCTTCATGTCTTTAGCTAAACAGTATCACCACATGCATACAGGACATAAATGGAAATGTTAACTGGCTAATATGGGACAAAAAATAGTTTAGCCACTCACTATTTTTTCTAATTCAATAGAGTATTGGACAGAGTATTTAAAAGCACTTACGGTACTAAACAGTGGGGCAAAATGAACCCTAGACTAAAATTCTGACACTCCAGTCTAACAAACTATAAATTAGTCAAAGTGATGATGAAGAGGAGGAGAAAAATACAGAGAAATACTGTATTTTCTCTTTGGCAGTTCTAATACTTGGGTTATCTCTGAGTTGGGTTATATTAATATGTATCGCTTTGAATGTTGACAGAGTTGTGTTTTATTGCTTCCTGTGTGTTTCACAGGTTTGGGGTTTTTTTGTTTGTTTGTTTGTTTGTTTGTTTTTTTTAAGATTTATTTTATTGTTTTTGACAGAGACAGAGAGAAACAGAGACAGAGGGACAGAGAGAAGGGGTAGTACCCAGAACAGTTCTCATTGTTGTATATTATCAGTTTTCAACACAGGTGGGTGGAGGCTGTGCAGGTCAGAAACCAGGCTTGGGGACTCCCACATGGAAGGCATGCCACCCAGGTGCATTGAGCCAGGGGCCAAACCAGGGGGGCAAGAATCAAACTAGGGGCCCCCTTTATGAGAAGAACACCCCAGTTCCGCATATGGGTCTGCAGGAGTTGGGGCCAAGATTCGATCCTTGGTCCCCAGAGCTACAAAATGAGTGCTTAACCTGCTGAACCATCCTTGCTTCCCTTATAGTATTTTTTAAAGGTAGCCCTAGCCAATAAGACAATGTTCATGCCTTAATCCCTACAACTGTGAATGTATTACCTTAAATACTGAAAGGGACTTTAAAATGTGATGGGAAAATTATTTACTCATATGATTTCCTAAAGTAGAATGTTTTTATTGGTTGTCATCAGAGATACCTCAATAGAAGAAAATTCAGAGAGAAATTTGACTTGCTGTCTTTAAAGAAAGCAAGGAAAATGGTAAAAGCCAAAGAATTTTTAAGGAAAATGGTAAAAGCCAAAGAATTGAGGAGGCTTCTGCAAGCTAAAAAGGACAAGAAAATAAATTATCTCCTAGAGACTTAAAAACAAACAAACAAACAAATAAACAACCCATAGCCCTGCTGACACATTCATTTCACTCAGTGAGACTTGTATAGGACTTCTGGCCTACAGGCTTGTAAGAAAATAAATTTGTGTTGCTTAAAACACAGTTTGTGGTAATCTCTTACAGTAGCAATAAAAATGAATCCAGTATAGAAGTCTGGGCCTATAATTGTTTCTGGCCCCTGTTCCAATTGTAGACTTTTGTCTGTCTGATTTATTTTTATTCTTCCCTCAGCAACAAGAGGTCTTCAACTATTGTGTGAAGGTCAAAAAGTCTACAGCTTCTGCCTCTTAAAGGTGTCTGTTCTTTAGGAGAGAATGGTCAAAGTGCAGTGTTGAGCTTTTCCTGTGGTTGATGCCCTTCCTCACGCCTGAACTGCAGAGGGGGTCTTTGCAAGTTTGTTCCTTTCTCCTAATTTTTTTTTTTTTTTTAATCTCTACTAAAGCAGAAAAGTCCATTGTGTGAGTGCAAACTCCCTTTCCAACTGTGGTTTCAGGTCTTCTATGCTTCATGCTTAGTCCATACTTGGCCTTTAGCTATTTATTGAAATTTTTATCTGAATTATTCTTACCTGTAGTGACCAGAGTCTGTCCCTCCCATAGTTTTACACAGGATGTTCAATGATTATGGTTGATTATCTGATGAAGGGCAGGTTTTCCTTGAGTTAATGCTACCTGATTCAAAAAAAGGTTATACTTTAGCAACTTACCTGGCGTTTTCTCACAATAAGGATGGAAGCACTACTCTTTCCAGCTTTCTACATCCTAAGCAAAAGAAAACCTCAATTCTGCTCATAGTTCAGATCTTCTACCTGGTTTGCTTCTTCGTGTTTGTGAAGAACTATAACTAGAAGCATGCCATAAATTTTACCATGTCTAACAAAATATTTTTGAAGATGTATTTTTTATTGTTTGAGAGGTAAAGGTAAGAGACAGAAAAAGGAAGAGAGAGAGAGAGAGAGAGAGAGAGAGAGAGAGAGAGAGAGAGAGAGAGAGAGAGCGAGTCCAGAGCATCTCCATAGTTGTACATCGTTAGTTGTGACATGGTTTCATTCTGCACAGGTGGATATGGGGCCACACAGGTTGGAAACCAAATCAGGGGCCTCCCATGTGGGAGGTGAACACCTTTGCAACCAAGCCATCCTAGCAGTTACCAGTTGAACTACAGTTCAGCAAATGGGTTTGCACAGGCTGGGGCCAGAATCAAACCCCAAATCTCATGATTGAGATGCAAGCGTTCAACCATTCAACTATCCTGTTGTCCCCTAATAAAATAGTTTTTATTAAATATTTCGGCATTAATGGCATGTGCTCCTAATATCTATTTATTAATAGAAATTAACCACCTGTTTTACTCTTGTTTGGAATTTCTTCATTTTTTCATCTGTCTTAAAATATAATCAGTATTAAAAGTAATGTTGTAACAAAAAAATATTACCAAAATACTGATACCAGGATAGCTCAGCAATTGAGCACTTGCCTCACAATCACAAGGTTTGAGGTTCAATTCCCAAACCTAACTAGGGAGACTGCTCTGGGCCCTTCCCCTTCTTTGCTCTCTTTTTCTCTATCTCAAACATTAACATAAATTTATATTTCAAAGGCTATATTACCAAAATATAATAAATATTATAACTGCTATTATATACTCTGTGTTATGAAGAAATTAATTTATAAATATATATTTACTAATAAAGTAAGTATGGAGAAAAATTATCTCTTGTATGCTGATAATATTAGGCTAAATTACAGGCTAAATACAGATACTAATTTTCTGATGATTCCAAAAATTTTCTTCTAGATAGACTTTCTAGAAGAACCATGCACATATGCATAAAAAAATAAGAGTGTTTATTGCAAATATTTTTATAATAAATAAAACTTGGAAAAAATCTTAAGCAACAGAAAATATTAGAAACATTATGATTGCTCATAAAAAATATTGCTCTTAAAATGAACTACCTTTTTGTGAATAGTATGTTGGATGTATCTCAAAATCATGTGTTTGAAAATGCAACTTACAAAACAGTACGTACAATACGATAATATTCATGAAAAATGTGTGCAGTACAAATAGTGTATAGTCTTTTGAAATTTGTGCATGTGTAATATACAAAGTATAGACTTGAATAACCATATTCATAGTAGTAATAAACTAATAATGAATGAAGAGAGAAATAAGAAATTTGGATAGTTACGTATGGATATCTACCTTATGATTAATGTTATATTTTGAGTATTAATATGATATAAAGTGAATATGACAAAATTTTATTTTTTGATAATGTTTAGCCAAATTACAATTCTATTTACTTTACTTTGTATCTACCTGAATCTTTATTTTATTTCCAAGTAGTAAAAACACTACATTGGTTACAATTTGATAAGTTATAATACTTTCCTGCTCTATTCTGTACTTTTGTTCTACTAGTTCTTATCTATGTCTTATTATATGCTATCTTAAAATGTGTGACCTTGCATTTATCTCCACTGAATTTAATTTTTTCTTTTGTACACTTTACTAAATCTTAAAGCTAATATCAATTTCATTTTTACTTTTAACAATATTCATTACCTAAATATCACTATTATTTTAAAATTAAAGTGAGCACATTGGCAATTACTTTGTCCAAATCATCTAGGTATTTTTATTAAATAAACAGAAATAAAGAAGGTTTTCTGTTGGATGCTAACCTACATTTTACAGTGGGTAATGCTTAACTACTGGCAACAACTCTCACAAGTAAACACTGAGTGCCATTAGCAGTCTATCAGAGCTGATGTACTGGGAACAAGTAAGAAGAAACCTCCATACCAAAGATGTTCAGAATCTGAATCAGCAGTTCTTAACAACCTCATTGTTACAAGGCAGATTTACATATTGACTAGCAATATGGAAATCTTAGTAGCTATCTAAGTAAGAGACAAAAACAATTTGGGAACACAATGATTCTAATAGAGTCTAAGATTTTAAGTGTGAGCTTGAATGTGGTGGGTGTGTGGTTGGTTCTCTGTCTATGAAGGAAGCTTAGGAGTACGTGCCGGGACGATCTGAGAATCAGGAGTGCATCATAAGTCATCATCCAATATCTCCACATTCTTAATGAGTAGATTTAGGAGCTAGGACAGGAGTCTGCTAATAAAATAAACACAATTGGAAACAAAAGTAAATATGGAAGTTGCTAAGTGCCTTAAAGTAAGCACCTATTCAAACTTCTAGAATTCAATTAAATTGATTGCTTTTTTCTTGTCTTTGTTATTTGACAGTTATCATAAAGGAAGAATAAGAGTGAAAATCACCACTGTTTATGGAATAGGTACTATCTTCAATACAATCTTCAGGGCTTTTGCATATATTATTTCATTCAGTGCGGAAAATCATGATTACAATAAATAAATAGCTTTTTTTAACTTAGAAAATTAAGTTATATTTTTAGTTACTTTGATAAACATTATCAATATTATCTGAATTTAACTGTGTTTCCTAGATTGTTTTTATTTTGATATCCATTATAAAAACATTCATTTTCTTAATATATAAATTTCCCAAGGACATATTATTTTTGCTGCACAATTTCTAGAACACATGAAGATATTATATGTTTGTATTACTGTCATTTGTATGTATATCGGCACACACATACCTAGAGAGATAATGTTGAGTATTCACAGATCATATTTCACTTTAATTACCCTTACATAAATTCATTTAATTATTTGTAGCATTTCTTATACATTTATTTTAATTATTGTAACAATTAGGTTTGGACATAATTCTCAGTTTATTTGCATTTTCCTATTATTTGTGTGTGTGTTTTTTTTAAAGATTTATTTATTGTTTTTGACAGAGAGAGAGAGAGATACAGAATCAGAGACAGAGAGAAGGGGGAGGGCCCAGAATAGTCTCCGTAGTTTCACATCATCGGTTTTTCCATATGGTTTCATTCCACATGTGGGCGGGGCTGCACAGGGCAGGAACTGGGCCGGGGTCTCACCATGGTGAGAACCAAACTGGGGGCACTCCCCAGTTCAGCATATGGGTCCACACGAACTGGGGCTGGGATTCGATCCTCGGTCCCCGGAGCTGCAAAGTGGGCACTTAACCCACTGAGCCATCCCGGCTTACCCTGTGTTTTTTTTATTTTTTTAATAGTTAGTATAGTTTATGACTAAAACATCTGTTTTATCTTTTTAAAAAGATTTATTTTATTGTTTTTGACAGAGAGACAGAGACAGAGAGAGGAAGAGAGAAGGGGGAGGGCCCAGAGCAGTCTCCATAATTGTACATCATCAGTTTTCAACATGGTTTTACGGTTTCATTCCACACAGGTGTGTGGAGGCCGTACAGGTCTGGTGACCTCCCATGTGGGAGATATACTCCCTGGAGCCAAGAGCCGAACTGGGGGCCAGAAACCAAACTGGGGGCCTCCAGCTTGGGAAGCACAGCCACATTCAGCATGTGGGTTCTCACAGTCTGGGGCCAGGATTCAATCCTTGGTCCTCAGAGCTGCAAACCGAGTGCTTAACCCGCTGAGCCATCCCGGCTTCCCCTAAAACATCTTTTTTTTATAAGTAATTTTAAAATGCTTTTCATGATTTAGAATTGTATGCATATTAATCAATCTATAAAACCATTTGATGCATTTTATATGTTTTGTTTTAAAGTTCAAATTATTGTAAAGTCAGAATATTTATTGCAGATGTGTCTTTCAAAAAGTTGTTTTCACAAATTAGTTTTAAATACATTTGTTTTGCAAACTATGCTTTTGCACAGAATAAGAATTAATATAAATTGTTGTTTATCATGTATCTTAAGTTAAGTATATGGTTTTCCAGGAAAAATTTATTTTGACTTTTTGGAATTAATAATTCATTCTAGAATAGATTTCAACTGACCAATATGTAACAAAATCATTAAAGAAAAATAAGAATAGACACAACATTTTCCTTTCTCACTTCCTCTGGGACTCCTTGTTCTGCATGATTTCTTCAAGATAATGGCAAATGGTTCATCAATAACATCTGACATTTTCTTAATTACCCTCAGGACACATGACAGCAGTATGTTCTGATGTGAATTCTTTCAATTTTTCCAGGAGATACTTTCTCATTTCAGCCTGATTCTCGTTCCATGCTCCAGGTAACAGATTTCTTCCAACATTAAAAGCCTCATTATTAGCAATTCTCCTTACCTGTCAGTGGAAGGTAATTTCCTGTAATGCTCCATGTTTTTTGTAAATATATTCACATACCTTTTTAAAGAGCAAGTAATTTTGTTATGGACACTCCTGGGGTCATCTTCACTCTATTTCAGATGCCCCTATATTAAATCTATTTATCCCACTACTAATAAGACATTTCAGCTTTTTCACTTGACCTTGAACTCTCTATAGATAATTTTATAGATAGTTTTCAGTCAATGATCAATTATTAAATTCTAGGCATATTTTCACATTCAATTTAGTGATGCAATGGAATTTCTCATCAAAATGAATGCCTTCTAAGTAAAAATATTAAGTTATTTTTTAAATTATTATTATATTTGAGCTAGAATCTTGCCTGTATAAGAATTAGTTGACGTGTTACACTAAAAGCATTCTCTTAAAGATTTATTTTTATTGTTTTTGACAGGATGAGAGAGAGACACAGAGAGAGAGAGAAAAGGGAGAGGGCCAAGAACAGTCTCCATAGTTGCACATCATTGGTTTTTCCACATAGTTTCATTCCACTGGTGGGCACGGCGCTGCACAGGGCAGGAACTGGGCCAGGATCTCACCCTGGTGAGAACTGAACTGTTGGGCACTCCACAGTTCAGCATGTGAGTCCTCACGGGCCAGGGCAGGGACTTGATCCTTGGTCCCCGGGGCTGCAAAGCCCCTTAACCTACTGAGTCATCCCAAAAGCATTCTCTTAATGGGAGGGAAATTATTGGATTGGGAAAGCAGAGGATATGGATTAAATTGTCTTTTTGTGACTCTGGAATAGATTTCATCACCCTCCTATTCTATTTCAATATATAAGAAACATGCCTACAAATTTCTGCCCTCACATAGGAGAATGCACATAAAAGCACTCCATAGACCTTGAAGCTCTAGACCAAGGCAGTCTATTGTTATTAAAAATGCATTCTAGGGGAAGCCAGGATGGCTCAGTGGGTTAAGCGCTCACTTTGCAGTGCCGGGGACCGAGGATCGAATCCCGGCCCCGGCCCGTTTGGAACCATATGCTGAACTGGGAGCTCCCCCAGTTCAGTTCTCTCTCTCTCTCTCTCTCTCTCTCTCTCTCTCTCTCTCTGTCAAAAATAAATAAAATAAATAAAAATATATATTAAAAAAATGCATTCTAACAAGGACAGATAAGGAAAAGATACTCTCCAAGGAGCTGAGAAAAACTGTTGAGGTAATGTCTTCCAAATATATACATCCTCCTAACATTTACAGTTATTCTGCAGAAGCGTTATTGTTTGCTGTATGTAGTCAGAGACTACAGAGTCTAGGAAATCTCCTGCTTTCATAGCTTTATGCTGTAGAAATAGATAGTATTTATTTCCTTCCCTAAGGAAGCAAGAGGCTATTAAAAGCATTTCCCACACAGAGCTCTCCAGCTGAGTAGATGCTCATGCCTTTTCGGTTCCATGTCAAGCTCCCACTGAACTCTGCATCCACTGAACAGACGGATCCTCATACTTCCTTCTCACTTTCATTGCTAGTTCTCACTGATGTTGAGACATTGGCACTTGGTGAGTGCTCACTTCCTACACCCAGGGCTAAAGTCAGGCACACATATCAGAAAACTGGAAAACATGAAATGTTCAATTCTTCCTGGGAGGCTATCTTTCTTTAATATTTCCCATTTGTCATTCCATTTTATTAGACCAGACAGTGTAGAAAAAAAACAGAAAAAAGGGCTTCAGTGTTTGCCTTAGGGTAGGGGACGAAGAGGAAAAGGAATCATGTGTTTTGAACTTGATACATTGAAATTTTTAAAGAAATGGATATTAAAGATAAAGAGTCTAGAATAATATAGTAAATAAAACTAGCCATGGTTATTTATTTATTTATTTTGTTCAAACACTTTTTTTTTTTCTGTCAAGGTAACTTTTTGAAATTTAATTCATAATAACTAAATGCTGACCCTGGGCTTGGGGAAGTTCACTCAACTTTTTGTAAAATGGAACTGATAATACTTGCCTGACCCAAATTCTGTAAACAGTAATTAAGATAATGTACTAGAAAACATTTGTAAATGAGTAGGATATATTATTATTGATATACATTTCACCTCCAACAAGAACAGTAGAATCTACACAGACAAACCTACGAATGAAAATGGAAGGCATTTGGGCTGTTATGTCAAAGATTATCAATTATAGTTGTAGATCTAAAAAACATTTACACTACATAAAAAAAAGAATACATAAGAATAAATTTGCTAAATTTTGTGACAATTATTATAACTAGGTGTTCAGATAGGTTAAGATCAATAAAAACTGAAGTAATAGGAAAGCATACATAGAGATATTCTGGGAGATTTAGGAGTATATAAGATTTAAGTGGACAGAGGTTGGAAAAAGAAAAACTCACTAATAATAGAGTATGAGTAGCACTCATGAATCTATAAATGCAAAATGTGGGGGTCCATTTATAGGTTATTAAAATGATATGGTCAAAAATAAAAACAAATGCTTGAAATATTTTTAGACTGACATGATAAAATTCGTTTAGAGAAAATATTTACATACAGACATACTGGATTTAGTGGAATGGTAAACATGAATTAATGAAAGCATTTGAGCGATACAATTACATAAGAATTTTTCTAAATTGGTGTGCCTTTAAAATATATAGTTATGATAAGAAATTAGAGTCAAGAAATGAGGTATGACTTCATGGTACCTATTTCTGTTACAAGTGATGATATCATGTACTCAAATACTAACAGTGGGGATAGAGAAAATGAAAATACTTAACTCACAGCAAAACAATAACATAGCCAAGACTAAGCATCAGCTCTAAGATTGACAGAACAAAAACTGAAGCAAATCACACTGTGACTCTTCCCTGAGAATTCTTCTCACCTGAGCATTTCAATATGAGAAAAATCAACTTAAAAATATCAGTAACAACCATAAAAGAGAAAAAACTCACCCAAAAGGAAACCTGATATGTGTGTATTAAGAAGGGATCATTTATTTTTCTCTTAGCAATGATTGAAGAGTTTCTAGACTGATTTTTGAAATGTTCAGATATCGTATACCTGATTGTTTAGCCTCAGCTCACAAAGCTCTCATTGTCTGACGACTTAAATGAGATTCAACACTATGGAACCCTCAAAAGTCTGGGGTCTGGTCTGATTTTGCAAAATTGCTTTCTACTAGATATACCTCTGAAAGTGGTTGTCAAATCAAACAAGGCTGCATTGGCTTCAAGCTATTAAAAGCAAAAAGACAAACGTAAAATAAATGGTTTACCTAGCTCAGCATTACAGGGAAAGATTGCTATGCATGTCAGTCACTTCCTCATAAAATTCTTCCTGGAATTAATAAAACATAGCAGGGAAGGAAAAGATAAAAATTAAAACCTGGAAAGTCTGTGAAAACCCAGGTAAAAATTAAGACACAGTGGAAAACAAAAGGCAGGCACAACACAGAAGAAACAACAGATTCATTTTCATTTAGTAGAAAATGCAAGCATTCATTTTCTCTTCTTTTCAAGTGGATTTCTTTAAGGCCATAATGGTTCACAGAAACAACCCAAAAAGCATAGGAGAGCGAAAGAAATGTGTGATGGGGAAAGAAATCAATGAAGACAAGCTCTTTTAACTTTGAAGAATTATTAACCACCAGAAAAATCAAAATGCTTAAGGAACAAGGAGACATAAGTCAAAGAGGAGAGGGTGAAAGATTTATTTTTAAATCCAATTGACATGCCAGTTTACCCAGACAGGAACGAAGGTAATAGCTTAAAACATCTTGGGAACTTTTCTATGAAGGATGGCAAAACAAGAATAGAAAGGGCTTGGCTGCTCTGTAGGTATTCGCATATTTATTGAATGTCTAATTACCCAAAGGCATCTTTAAAAAAAAAAATCTGACGTTCTTTGTTCACTGCTGCTAAAAAATTAATATCACTTTAAAAGTCACACTGAATCTTTGATGGGTAAGGTTGGAGAAAGCACTTTTTTCTAAAGAGGAGCTCTCAAGTTTCCTTTAATGACAAAAACCCTTTAGGAAACTGGAAAACTAGCACTTCTTCCTTAGAAACAAAGCCCATTGTTATTTGCAGCTTATTAAAGCACATTTTGAAAATAATTTAATCACATATAAATCCACCAAAATTACAAGTTTATATTAATTTACGTAAGCATGGCAGACATAGTTGGTGTACCTACAGTAACTCTCCATTAACTGGCACTCAAACAATTGGCACTCTCAAGCAACTGGCAAATTATTTTTGCAGGTTGAGATTTTGCCTTTTGCTTGAGGGTACAGGTTGTTTGCATGCCAGCTAATGAAGGATCTATGTACATTTCACCTGAATCTACCAACCCCGTGTGTGCTGGTTAACTGAGAGCCTTTTTGACTTTGGGATAAGACAAGGTGCTAATGATAACCGAAGAATACGCTTCCCCAGGTTTTCTATTACCTTTCAGGAATATTGAATACATAGAATATTAAAAAGCACGTGTAATTGCAATTTTTAAATTATGTAAAATTAAATTTAATGTTTTTGTAAAATATAGATAAAAAGATGGCTAGACGCTTACCCCACCCCACCCCACAAACACACACACACAGACACAAAATATTTTCTCCATCTCTTTTATATCTCCTGGACTCTATCTTTTTCTCTGGGGATGATAATCAATGTACATTATGATAAATTCAAAATATTTTAAGTTGGGGGGAAGCCGGGATGGCTCAGTGGGTTGGGCGCTCACTTTGCAGCACCGGGGACCAGGGATTGAGTCCCGGCCCCGGCCCGTGCGGAACCATATGCTGAACTGGGGAGCTCCCCCAGTTCAGTTCTCTCTCTGTCTCTGTATCTCTCTCTCTCTCTCTCTCTGTCAAAAATAAATATAAATAAAAATATATTTTTTTAAAAAAGTATTTTAAGTTGGGAAAATATACCGGTACGAGGATTTCTTGTTTTCCCTTGTCACTTTCGCTGCTCCACCATCCTAATGAAATTTCATCTCTTCAGAGTGTCCTGTTCATGTCTCCCTTCAGTACCTTTGTTCTACTCAGTGGAATCAATTGCCTCCTAGTCCCTCCCTTTCAATCTTAGGGATGTGTTGCCTGCATTTCCAGGTGTCTTAACATTCGGTATTATCTGGGTAACATTTTTTACATGGATGACCTACCATAGTCATCCACTTGCATAGAGATTTTCTTTTGTACTGCCTTTCAGCCGTATTCTTCTATGGTCAAAAACTGGATCTTGTCATTTGGCTCAAAACTATTATACCTATAAAATAATACACATATTTTTGATATTGTGATTTATAATGAGAAATATGTATTTGGTCTTCAACCTGTTTCTGGCAGAGTTCCTAAAAATCCTTAGAATTTCCTGTGATGAGAGCCTTAATGGTGTTTTTTGTCATCTTAATATGGTGACTGTAACAAACAAACAAACAAAAAAACACCTACATACATGCATACAAATAAATGCATGTGTGTGTGTATATATATATATATATATACATGCACCATGTGAAAGCAACATGGTCACCTGTTATAGAAAACAATACAGGCCTAGTCTACTCTGTATGTAATTGGTTAATGTTTTATGGCTGTCAATATATAAATTAGAAAATACATATCTAACCAGATATATCGTATTTTTCACTCCATAAGACGCACCTGACCTGCCTGGACCCGCTCTCCTTCCATGTAGTTCCTGCTTTCTGATCTGGCTGCAGGCTTCCCCAAGGCATCATTAAGGTCCCCAACGTGCACTCTTCTTTGCACTATTCACTCCATAAGACGCACACACTTTTCCCTCCACTTTTTGAGGGGGGGGGAAAGTGTGTCTTATGGAGCGAAAACTATGGTAAATGTTAAGTAAACTTTTCTTCCTCCTCCTAAATAATTTGTAGTTCATCTTTTTTCTTTAGTCCTTTCTTAAGTTTGAATTTTCCAAATATCTTTGTTTGGACATATAGCTCAGACAGAATACATTGTTAAACATCATTAGATGTATATATTTTTAAAGTAGAATAAATAACGGGAAGGGACTTGATATACAAGTTTATACTAAAATTTCAACTGTGTTAAGATAAATTATAAGATAATCTAAGCATTCTTTTTTCTATTAAAAATGGTTTGTGGTTCATAACTTTTATTCTGGCTTGGTGATAACTTTGAAAATATAGTGGACTAAAGCAATTTTATTCTTTGAAAAGATTTCATTTAAATCCCTACTATCCATTTTTGCTTCAGTTTGTAAATGTGTAACATCTATAGTTAAATAGAACAAAGCAGACCCTATGACTGTTGTTTTCAATAATTAAATTAATATATAAGTAATTCAAAGGGGGTTTTCATTTACTTTTGAAAAGAAGAAAATTCTGTAAA
>PVKE010013638.1:0-36248 GCA_004027555.1 Craseonycteris thonglongyai
AGGATTGGTGGAGGATTCGCGGGCTCTAGCGGGCAGTCCAAGCAAGGGAGGGGTGGGCTATGTGTGGGAGATACTATTGAGTAACAAGTTATCTTTAACTTCAGGCCAGACTGCAAGGCTATCTCTCAGGATGAAGTCGATTCTCAAAATGGAGTTATTTTTGTTTTTAGCCAGATTGGTCCGAGTTGGTCCCTGACATGTTTCCTTTCCCATAATAACTTGTTCTTTCTATGATGATTTATTTGTAGTTTCTTATTATTCTACTATTTGTATTTTCTCTTTCTTTACTATTTTTCTGTTTGATTGCTTGTTTGGGGTCTATTTTCATATTGAAGTCTTCCCTCAAATATCTGGTTATCCATGTTTTCAGTTGTGAGAATTTTATGGTCTTATGGGTTATTTTGTATTCATAAAGGTCTATATTAAAAGCAATATTTTATTTTTAAAAAATACTCAATTTATTAAATTATTTGAATTTGTTTTTAAGTACATTTTATAAATTAGTTGTAAACTTGGAAGGATTCTTTGATTAACATGTGTTCAATTTAAAATGAAGCTAATTGTGTATTTTAAATTGCATTTATACATCTAATTTATTCAATTTTCTTCTAAATTACTTAAATTGTCTGATTCAAACAAAACATTCCTGTGTAAAAATTATTCATAAATCTAATAAAGTAAACTTATGAATATAATTAATGTAAAGTTCTCAGAGTTTAATATTGAGTATATGCTTGATAAGATTACATCTTTAAATCAAATAACTAAATCAGTTATCTAATAGTAATTAGAAGGCTGTCATTCTAATAGAAGAAAAGATTACAAGTGCATAAAATACCATAAATGTAGGTACAAATCCAAATAGTCTAGGAGACTCATTCCCTTTGCCCTTTCTACATCTTCACAAATATAAAGCTCAGCAGGTTTGAAGCAGTGTAACACACACAAAAAATTTTACCCAGATGTTCCACTTACCGAAAAAGGATATTTCCTCCATCAAGAAGTCAACTACCGGTAGGTATTAACTACCCCTTTTCAGGTGCCTTGTGATTATGTACAGGGTTATGGGAATGTGCCCACTACTATCTCTCTTCCATGTTGTCTTTCTCTGATAGGCTTAGGCAACCTCTTGATGAGAACTCAAAGAATCATGTGCACTTTGCTCCAGAGTTCTCTGCCCCTAAGCTACTCCAATAAACCTTATTGGCTTTATTCATAATATCAATACACAGCTTCCTTATTAAAACCATGTGTTTTTATCATGCTTTTACATGCTAAGGAAGATAGTACTCAGTTAACTGAATTACTTCCAATTTTATAGCTGTTTTGTTTTGAGCTTCAAATTTTCAACAGGGATTGGTTTTGAAATTTACAAAATCTGCATTCCACCATTTATTAGGCAATTTTACATTTATTTATACCTAGTTCTTCTGCTTTAGAAATCTGAAGTTCTCATCCAGATTGATTTTAGATTTTTCATTTCTACAGCTCTTTAGCTGTGCAAAATCTTTTAAAAATGTTGCAGAAAAGCATATGAATGGTAGGATTTCCTAAAATATGTAAATTAATATTCTATTTAACTTGACGGAATTCTATATTCTTTTATACTCTTGGGCCCACACAAACTTTAAAGACATATAAAATTATACATAAAATGATATACAATTGAGTTTTTAATATTTCACAATACTTTTTTCTACCTGTCCCAAATTTTTAGATGATTCCACCAGTGCAGTTGAAAACTAAAAAGATAATTGTGAGTTCAGGATATATCGCCAGGCTTGACAAACCTGAAGACTTATTGTAAGATAACCACGTACTTTTTCAATGAAGGTTTCTTTGATAATGGGACATGTATAAATTTTCTGACGCCATTCTATTTCTGAAAAAGAGGATCATCTAATACCTCAACAGGAGGTGAGAGAAAACGGGATATGTGCTTGGCAAATAGTGTGACAGGATCAACAAGGAAAACTAGAGTTGAGGTTTTACTCAATTCAGTATATATGTATTGAATTTTATTTAAGGCCCCTGTTCTGTCTGTCTACATACTCACTCTTTCGTTACTATATGTCTGTGGTATATGAATAAGGAAAAATGTTTCATGAAAAACAATATATACATAATCCTTTATTGTCCTATTAGGTAGAAGGTTTAAATATAGAAATCTATTCTGTAGAGTGAGATTTAATTTTTTCTGCTGTTTTCAGCCCTTTGTTCTACCCTGACCTTCCACACTTCTGGGGCATTCAGTAAAGTTCCTAAGGGATTTTTCAAAGTGAGTTTCTTGCGTTTTCTTTTGAACTCTTTGGCTTTCACTTTCATTGCATCTTTATCTTGCTATGCCAATTACCACCAAACTACATTCTTTCTCCATTCTAAAATGTTGAACTCTTGTGTTCACCTTTAACTACTACTTTATTTTTCTTTATTGGTAGTATTTTTATTTCTTTTCTGTCATTTGAGTGAAGTTTCTGAAAGACAATAACTTCAATATGTGTGATCTTCCTTTTTTAGGAGGTAGCTAATTTAAATAATTTAGATTGAGAAAAAATTATGATTTATATACATACATATAATTTTGTGCACATATATGTATATTACATTTATATGCATAATTTTATTATAATATATGTGGTAATTATATTTAATACTTTTTAGTGTGTAACAATCAATTTAAATTATTATATTAGAAGATATATATTAAAATTAATTTAACAAAATATTCTAACATACTTAAGCAAATTAAATAAAAATGGGTTGTTCTCTTAAATAAGAATCTGATGAAAGGAAGGTCAGGAGAATCTAATGAGCAGAAAATGGTTTACAGTTTATTCCAATGTTAATATAAGAATGGCCCTATTTAATAATATCCTCAGCAAGATGATCTGATTTCAAAATAGCAATTAAATTTTTCTTTAATCACATAGCTAGAAACAACCATTGAACTCTTTTAGAAAAGGAGATATAATATATCTTGAAAAGTTATGACATTCCTGGGTCATAGTGTAGTTACCATTAATTGACTAGTTCATCATGGGCGGTGGGGGGGCTAGTTATTTAAAATGGAACTGATCTGAAAGTATTCCAAAGTACTTGTTTTCTCCAGTGTTTGACCTGTTCTATTTTTAATCAGCCAACTAATAAGTTTATTTATTATACTGGACCATACCTTAAATTCAAAGAAAACAAACTCTTATAATGTAAAAATAATTAGAACATTAATATTTCATACATATAGTTTTTTGTTTTGTTTTGTTTTGTTTTGTTTTGTTTTGACAGAGAGAGAGAGAGAGATACAGAGAAAGAGAGAGAACTGAACTGGGGGAAATCCCCAGTTCAGCATATGGGTCCACATGAGCCGGGGCCGGGATTCGATCCTCAGATCCCAGCGCTGCAAAGTGAGCGCTTAACCCACTGAGCCATCCCGGCTTCCCCCATACATATAGTTTTTGAAAGACGTGGAACTTTACCATGCACTTTTGTGCAGGTTCTCAAAAGGGTAAAAAAAAAAATCTTGTATATTGTGGAAGTAACTTGCCAAATTTTGTATGTGCTCATACTAGACTGTGGGCTCCCTGAGAGCAGAGACTATGATTACATTGTAAATTTACAACATTCTTTTCCTAACACTTAGCATATATTAAGAGATATAGTCAGTGCCTAATAAACTTTTATTAAAAAATAATGAAAGAACGTTCTTATCGTAGGAAAAGCTCAGTTAAAGTAGTCTTCTAAGGAAGAAGATATAATTAGAAGAGTTGTGGTAATAATATCAGATTATTCTGTATTTCCAGTAACCTTAGACAAAGAAAAGAGGATCTCAAAATGCTGTAAATATCAGAAGACAACATGAGTTGGTAGAAACATGTTTGTGAATGGTCTTAGATCTAACTCATTTCAAAATATTAGGACAATAGCGATGTGAAAAGAAGTTTGTGAAATTAAGAATAATAGGTTTATTATAGCAAGTCCTTTTCTGTATTAATAGTAATTAACCATCTGCAGCTTTCATATCACAAGCAAGAACTCATAATAATTTCCTGTTCACAAAGGCATGCAGAAGCTATTATTTACTCATTAGCACATTAGTTTAGTATTGTTCCTTTAATTACCAAATTCTGAGATATAAATTATCACAAGTTTTCTTTCAATTTAACTTTTAAAATATAAACTATGTATTTGCTCACATGCTGCCAATGAATATATATCCCCAGATTGATTATTTTTAAAGTTTATGTGTAGAGAGTATTAAATGTTTTGAGATCACTTGACTATTTAAAAATTTTGGCTAGGATAAGATAGACTTTTATCAATGTTTGAGTGACATCACTCACTCCAGAACGCATAATAAAAATATATTTATTCCATATCTGAGATGTCTGGCATAGATCTTTCTGAAAGGCAGAAAGCATGTAAAATGAAAAACTCCTGGAAAACGCCTAAATGCTATAATCCAACCTGTCATAATCGTATTGCTGTTTAAAGATATTGCCTAAAAGAACATTTAGAAAGCTCTTGGACTGGTAAATCAAAATGCTTCACTTCACAAAAGATACAAAGATATGAAACATCCTGGGTTCCAGCCTTCAAAATAAATTTGAAGTAGCTTTTTTTTTAAGATATCCGTGAAACCATCCCAAAAGCTACATAAAGCTACATAAGTATTTAATATAAGTAGAGACAGAATACAAAATATAACCAATGTGTTTTTTTAATATTATTGATAATATCCAAAATATATAGTAGCATTAGTAATCATTCACCTAGATCAGGGATTCCCAACCCCGTGCACACGGGCGCCACGGCCCGATTTGTGTGCGCCCGCCATTATTTGACTGCATCAGAAGTTTTTCATAAACACTAAGTAAAACTATAATTTATTTTTATACATTTGTTAGAATTTTAAAATATTGTTTGAGTATCTACACAGGTTTATTATATACGTTGGTATGTCTGCGATATCGTATGTATAAGTTTTTCCCTAGCTTTCGCCTTTGTACATGTCGCGTCTTGTTTAGCCGCTGCGCTCTTTACACTCTCCTCCCCCCAACCGGGAGACGCCAAGTTGCCATTTAGATTGCGGTTGCTGGACTGATCGGGTCGTGACTGTTAGCTAGGATCACAGTGTTTTGATATATTCGATTTTAAATGAACTAAAAGCGAGGTAGGTAATCTATTATTATGGTGGCAATTTGATATGATTTTCTAGTTCTATAACTATTTTTATTTTTTTAGTCCTAAAATGAATGGACCAAATAAGAGAAAACAAACCTATAATTTTAACACAGACTGGGAGGAATCATATTGTTTCATTCATTTAAAAGGTAAATGTGTTTGCCTGTTGCGTGGCAGTAGTATTGCAGTGCCGAAAAAACATAATGTTGAACGTCACTTTCAGACAAGTCATACCACTTTGGATACGAATTATCCACTTAAATCTGAAGAAAGAAAAAAATAAATCAACTAAAATAAAGTTTAACTACTCAACAGACTGTTTTCACTAGACATGTGGAAATATCTAAAAAGGCAACCATTGCTTCTTTCAAAATTTCTTACATGCTCGCAAAGAAGAAAAAACCTTTCCAGGATGGTGAATTGTTAAAAGAAGCATTTCTGACTGCTGCCAATTGTTTGTTTGAGGAATATTCTAACAAGCATGAGATTACGGTATGTCTGCGATACAAGACCTACAGTTGTCAAATAACACAGTCACAAGAAGAATACACGCAATTTCAAAAGACTTGCAAACTCAGTTAAAGACTGACTTGGAAATATGTGACTGCTTCTCTCTGCAATTTGACTGGTCAACAGATATATCAGATCCCGCTCAGTTGGCAGTTATGGTGAGAATGGTATTTAGTAACTTCGCAGTAAAAGAGGAGCTGTTGCAAATATTACCAATGGAAGGACAGATGAGAGGTGAGGCTATTTATAAAACTTTCAGAACATACGCCAGGTCAATAACCATGCCTTTGCATAAGTTGTCTGCGATACTACCAATGGGGCACCAGCAATGGTTGGTAAAAACAAAGGATTTATTGCCCTTTGCAGGAAAGATGAATCATTTTCAAACTTTATGTCCTACCACTGTTTTATCCATCAGGAAGCTTTGTGCTGTAAAATACTGCCCTTTGAACATGTTATGAAAATAGTCACAAAGATAATCAACTCTATTTGAGCTGCTCCATTGCAACACCGACTTTTCAAGGCCCTGTTAGAAGATACTGAAGATAAAGAACACGATCTCATCCTGAATACTGAAGTATGTTGGCTCAGTAAAGGTAAAGTTCTTACAAGATCTGTGAACTTAATTGAAGAAATAAAAACATTTAGACATGATAAAAATGAAAATTAGGATGAACTAACAGACTCTTGCTGGCTGGTGGATTTGGGTTTTCTTGCTGACACCATGGAAAAATTAGATTCTTTCCATTTGGAGTTGCAGGGAAAAAACAAAAATATAGCTGAAATGATAAGCTCTGTAAACGCATTGAAAGCGAAATTGACTTTGTTGATATCACATCTGCATATCAAGTCTCTCGTGCACTTCCCATATATGAGGAAAATGCTAGGTAACAATGAGTTAAACGTGTCATTATTTACTGAGACCCTGCAAGTGCTTCAAAAACAGTTTGAAGAGAGATTTCTGCAGTTTACAAATATCAAGCCAATTGTCTCCTTCTGTATCAATCCTTTTATTTGCCAAATAAATGGAATAGAACTAGCCGCATGTATTGCAGACCTTGTTCAGGGGAAAGCAGAAGAACTAGAGTTAGACATTTTGAACCTTAAGAACGATATTTTGCTAAAATCCTTAATATCAGAGGACTTATGGAATATAGTCGACAAAGAAAGTTTCCCATTTGTAAAAAAAGCAGCATATAAAATAAAATCGTTTTTCGGGTCAACGTATTTATGCGAATCTTTGTTTTCAAACATGAATTTAATAAAATCACAATATAGATCTCGACTTACTGATGAGCATCTTAATAATTGTTTGCTAACAGGGTTGTCGTCATACTCTCCTAATTACGAGGCACTGGCCAATGAAATGCAATGCCAAAGATCACACTGACAGATTGGTTTTTTTTATGTTTTCTTTTATGTTTTTTTAAATGATTTTATTATATGTGTGTTTTTTATTTACTTTGTATTACGTTTTGTATCTATGTTTCTTTGTGTGTATATAATTTGTACAATAAATTTATTATTTTAAAATTACTTTTGTTTATTATTTTTTATTCTTGTTCAATAATAAATATCCTTAGAAATAGCTGGTGCCCGCCGCCCTACTGATATTTTAGAATGCTCCCTAGGGTATAAAGAGGTTGGGAACCCCTGAGCTAGTGGATAGTGTGATGGTTGCACATCATGAATGTACTTAATACCACTGAATTTCATATTTAAAAATGGTGAAAATGATACACTTTACATTATGTATATTTTGTTACAATTAAAAAGAAACTCTTTGTGATGGTTAATTTTATGTCAGTTTGACTAGCAAAGGAATGCCTGGGTAGCTGGTAAAGCATTACTTATGGGTGTGTCTGTGAGGCTGTTTGTTTTTTTTTAAGGAGATTAGCATTTTGGTTTATTAACATTTGAGAAAAGAAGATTACCTGTGGCTGAGCATCAAACCAATCCTCTGAGGCCCTGAACAGAACAAAAAGGTAGAGGAAAGGCAAATTAGCTCCCCCTTGAGCTGAGACACTTATTCAGGACGTGGAAATTAAATAAAACACCCTTTAACAACTAATAGGAAAAGAAGATACCCAAAGCAAAATAAGAAAATATCTTCAGACAAACAAAAACAAAAATATAATATACAAAAACTTATAGGATACAGCAAAAGTAGTATTGAAAGGGAGACTTATGGAGATAAAACTCCTACATTTAAAAAGAAAGAAGATCTCAAATAAAAAACGTAACACCTCAAGCAACTAGAAAGACTGAGACAAAAGAAGGTAGGAAGTAACAAAACTTAGAGAAGAAATAAAATAGAAAGGACAAAACAATAGAAAAAATTAACTAAAACAAGAGTTGTATTTTGAAAAGATCAACAAAATTAACAAAATGTTAGCTAGACATAGAAAAATGAGTAGAGTTAATTAAATCAGAAATGAAAGAGGAGACATTATAAATGATGCCAAAGTAAATAAAAAGAATTATGAGACTATTAATTAAATCCCAACAATGGATAGACTAGGGGGGTAAAAAAAGGATAAATTCCCAGAAACATGTAACCTACCAGGACTGAATCATGAAGAAATAGAAAATCTAAACAGAAAAACAGTTTGTAGAAATATTGAGACAGTGATCAAAAACCTCCTCAAAAAGAAAAGCCCCAGACCGTAATGGCTTAATAGGTGATTTTTACCAAGAATTTAGAGAATTTTAACGTAGAATTGTACAACTAGAAACTACGTAATTGTTACCAACCAATGTCACCTCAATAAATTTAACAAAACAAACAAAAAAAAAGACAACAAATTCTTCTCAAACGGTTCCAGAACATTGAAGAGAGAACACTTCTTAGCTCATTCTATGAGGCCACTATTACCTTGATATCAAAGCAGAATAAGACACAAGAAAAGTATAGGCCAAAATCCATGATGACTATAAATAAAAATAAATAAATAAATAACTTCAACAAAATACTAGCAAATCAAATATAACAGCGTATTAAAAGATTATACAACATGATTAAGTGAGACGTATCCCTGCGATGAAAGGTGTTTTAATATATGAAAATCAATTATTATGGTACACCAAACTACCAAATAAAGGATAAAAAATCTCATGATCATATCGATACAGAAAAAAAGTGACATAATTCAACACTTTCATGATAAAAATACTCAACAAGTTAATAATAGAAGGAAATTGCCTCAACAGAATAAAGACATGCCCACAGATTACATTGTGCTCAACATTGAAAAGCTAAAAGCTTTCTTTCTAAGATTAGAACAAGACACAGATCCCCACTCTCACCAGTTCTGTTGAACATGGTACTGCAAGTTCTAGCCAAGGAAATTAGAAGAGAAACAGAAATCAAAGGCATCCAAATGGGAAAGGAAGAAATAATATGTGCAAATGATATGATGTGATATATATATATCTCACACTAAAGATTACACACAGAGAGAGAAACAAGGTATTGGAACTAATAAACAAGTTCAGTAAAGCCACAGGATACAAAATCAAAATACAAAAATAAGTTGCATTTTTATACACTAAAAACAAACCAAGAAGGTGGGTAACCTCACCAATCATAAATGAACTGCAATTCAAAACCACCATGAAGTAGTACCTCACATGTGTTAAGATTAAAATTAAAAAAAAATAAAGAAAATAAGAAATGTTTGTGAGGTTATAGAGAAAGTGGAATTCATATGTACTGTACATGGGAATATAACATGGTATAGTCACTTATAGAAAGCCATATGAAATTAATTCAAAAAATTTAAAAATAGAATTATCATGTAATTCAACAATCTCTTTACCAAAAACAAACAAGCCAAAAAGGTGGTTAACATCATCAATTGTAAGTGAACTGCAATTCAAAACCACAACGACGTAGCAGCTCACACATGTTAGAATTAGTATTATTTTAAAAAAAGAAAATAAGAAATGTTGATGAGGATATAGAGAAAGTAGAATTTGTATATATTGTACATGGGACTATAACATGGTATGGTCACTTATAGAAAACCATATGAAAATAATTCAAAAAATTAAAAATAGAATTACCATGTAATTCAACAATCTCATTTTGTGCATTTAGCCAAAAGAATTAAAATCAGGCTCTCAAAGAGATACATGCACTCCTGTGTTCATTGCAGCATCATTTACCTTAGTCAAGAGGTGGAAACAACCTAAAGGTCCACCAAGGGATGAATGAATAAAGAAAATGTGATATATACATACATTGAAATATTATTTAGTCATAAAAATAAAGTAAATCCTATAACATGATTAAACCTTAAGGACACTATTCTAAGTGAAATTAGTCTGTCACAGAAGAACTAATACTGCATGAGTCCACTTATATTAGGTATGTAAATACTCAAACTCTTAGAAACAGAAAGTAGAGTAAGTTCAAGGCACAGGGGTTGGAGTGAGAATGGGTGAGAGTGGGGATGGAATGTTGCTCTTCAATGGGTACAGATTTTAGTCACGCAAGTTGAAGTTCTAGAGATTTTCTGTACATTGTGCTTATAGTTAACAATCCTGTGTACTTAACATTTTGTTAATAGGGTAGAACTAATGTTATGTGGTTTGTTTGTTTTTAAGATTTATTTTATTGTTTTGACAGAGACAGAGAGAGACAGAGAGAAGAGGGAGGACCCAGAGCAGTCTCCATAGTTGTACATCATCAGTTGTTGACACGATTTTGTTCCACACAGGTGGGAGGGGGCCGCACAGGGTAGAAACTGGGCTGGGGGCCTCAGGCATGGGACGCATGCCCCCTCAAGCCAGGGGCTCAACCAGAGGGTGAGAACCAAACTGGGGCCTCCTGCATGGGAAGCATCTCCCAGTTCAGCATGTGGGTCCACACGGGTCAGGGCTGGGATTCGATTCTTGGTCCCCAGGGCTGCAAAGCGAGAGCTAAACCCACTGAGCAATCCCGGCTTCCCTGTGTTATGTGTTTTTTAAACATAACATGTAAAAAATCTAAATGGAAAAATTTGTCTATGTTGTTTTCTTTTTAGTTTACATCTGTTTACTGGCAATTCAGAACTAGAAGCCTATTGCTCTTGTAAAATTATAATTTGCTAAATTATTATATGTAAAGGTGCCGTACTAACATAAACCACTGTTCAAGAAATAATTAATAGATCCACAATATTACATCTAAAAAGAATCAAACTCCTTCAACATATACCTACTTATTTCCATGCAAATACTGATAATCTTACTTACCTGCACAGATGATAGAAAGCCTCCTCAAAAACTAGAGAGAGAACAGAGATTAGCTAGATGATGATGATAGATAGATAGATAGATAGACAGACAGACAGACAGACAGACAGACAGACAGACAGATAGATACATAGATAGATAGATAGATAGATAGATAGATAGATAGATAGATAGATAGATAGATAGATAGATAGAAAAATGAGAATAAATGAGAAAAGAATAGGAAATATAAATATTCGTTCAGTAAATTCTGATCAGCATGTGAATCCCATGATTTCTCTGAAATTTAGGGGGTCTCTGTTCACTACAGCTAACCCAGAATGCATTGGAGAATTTGGTGTCAGACATGTAACTTCTAAGAAATCTGGGGTCCTGATTTACAAGACCCCAGAACAGAATAATTTCAGAATAACTTTAGACCCAGCATATGCTGTAATAAGCTCTGTCATTAGCCTAGTATTAATAAAAGAATCAACATTTTAATAGTTCTTTCTTAAAGGTCTCAAAAAAATTATGTATTTTCAATTTAAATGCCAAACATAACAAATAACAATGCTGAAGTCAACAATGGTGAAATGACAAATATATGTATGTGTACTTATATACATATACAAATATGAGCATAATTATATGAACATATTGGTAAAAATACCATTTCAAAGTTATGTGTCAGTAATAATAGATAATAGAGGGTAATTTAATTTTCAAATATGTATTTCTATCTATATTTTTCATTTAGTTTTCCCAAATTTGTTATGCAATGTATGAGCTTAATCCATATTAAAACTATATAATTATTCTTGGTAACTTGCTAATAAACTAGTAGTGTTATCGAGATGAGCTGTGATTCTTAATTTATTATTATCATAGACAAATTAGAATGATTATATAACTTATGCTGACAGATGTCAGAATTGTAGCTAGAATCAGGAATGACCTGCTACATCATAAAATGCTGTATGAATGAGCATACTAAATTACATGTTGCATCTGTGCTTTGGCAAATGCATTTGAAACTTATCAAATACATTCCTGATTATTCCTTACAATTTAACTTAAATAACCTCCCTATGTGATGCTTTATCTGGCTCCCTTAGCTGGTATTTTCCACTGTGCTTCTCTCATATTTTTCATAATTTTGCATCTCTCTCTCTCTTATAGGACAGTACCCTCTAGAGCAAATTTGTCCAACCTGCATCCCACTGGCGTCATGTAGCCGAGGACAGCTTTGAATGCGGCCCAACACAAATTCGTAAACTTTCTTAAAACATTATGAGATTATTTTTGTAATTATTTTTTAGCTCATCTGCTATCATTAGTGTTAGTGTATTTTATGTGTGGCCCTAGACAACTCTTCTTCCAATGTGGTCCAGGGAAGACAAAAGATTGGATACCCTTGTTCTAAAGCCATCTCTGTATACTCTTTTTTGAATTTCTGGTATTTGGAATAGTGTATGGCACTGTTGGGGAAGGTCATCAAGAAGATGTGACCCCCTTGCCCCAATTTGACCCATAAGCTAGACCTAGGCAACTAGAGTCTCCCCAGTTCCTCCCTTATGCTTGGAATGTTCGCTCTGCTTTTCTTCCCAGTACTAGAAGCTACCCAAGGTCACAGCCTGGAGATCATAATATGTTGATGAGATTATTTGAGCTGGGTACATGATTGAACATTGTCAAGGCCTCCTGTGTACATAACTGCCCCCAGTTAAGGTTGATATCTAAACTTTTAAGATTTGGTGGGTGGGTGCAGAAATTACTATTCTTGCAAGCACCCAAGACAAGTCTTGTAAGTAGGTTCCCTTGCTTATTCAACCTGCCACATGCCAATCTGGAGTGGTCTGTCTTTTCCTTCAGTATTACCCTGCCCTCTGCTACAGGGACTGGTTTTGGATTATACCAGAGACTCTCCCAAGGAAGTTGCAACCAACAGGCATCTGGTCATTTCTTAATAAGGCGTTTTAAGTGAATTTAATGAATATACCTCTAGAGCACCACTATTGAAATATTTTACATGAATGTCAGGCAAAAGACTGAGAATCAACATCATAGTTAAGTTTTTAGTTCACTCTAATTTGGGAAAGAAGATTGTTTAAGGCAGTGTGCTATCTTTATAGGAAAGTAGTTGAAGTCCAAATCTATAGTAATCCAAAGGATTTTAGGCATTAACTGAAAGAGGCATGTATTTACTTTACACTTTGTCATCTGATAGCCATAGGGTGGCAAGACATCTAATCACCTTTAGCTCTTTTTGATACTGGAACATAGAAGAGAAGCCTTATAAAATCTCTATCTACCTTCTGTAACAACTAGATGAAATTATGCAGGTTTCACTGTTCATTGCTTAAATATTTCCATGAAAAGCATCTAAAATTACTCCCACCTTAGCCAATAGTCATAATTATCAAGAGCCCAACTAAACTGTCCCTTTAACTTCGACAGTAGTAGTGTCAAGGGAACTGCTACTAAAAAACAAAGAAAAGAAAAGAAAATATTAGTGGCCTTTATTTTTTAAAGTTCATTAAAATTTATACAATAGTAGTAAGAACCAAGAAATAGTTAATACATATATCACACCTCCCCTAGCACTGCAAGATTTTATTGCCCTTACAACACTTCAATCATTTCAGTGTGTCATCGTCAACCACTAGAAGTTCATGAAAATGCAAAGGTTTAAATCATTTGGCTCTAAATCATAATGTGATATGGCCTTGTCAATCTTTCAAAGAAATTTATATTCTTTGGGATTTCTCAGCAGATTCCGCAGAGTTTCCATAAGGATTAATGGTGACTGGAACTGCACAAACTTTGCAAGAAAATAGAAAATATAGAAGTAAGATGCTAATTGGGCTTAATAGCGGGGTTCTACTCCAGGCAGTAAACATCTTACCTCAGCCTTTAAGGCTTTTTCTGTATTTGATTGAGCCACAGGGAACAGCATATCTTGTAGTCATTGCTAAACTGCTGTTCTCAATGTCTCTTTCACTTTTAAATACCTTTGAAGTCCTAGAGAACTCCATGTTTTACAAAGGACTTCTCAATTCACTTCCACAAATGATTTGGTGAGGCTATGTCTTAATATTTAGTGCAACTTAACGTCTGATTCCTTGATGCTAAACATAAAATCAGTGTTAAAGATCTAAGACTATAGGGACCCAATGTGCTCTACAGTTTGACAGCTACTGATTTTATTAGTGGGTTTTTCATACCTTGAAAGTACAATTTTTGAAGAAATGTTTTGAAGTATTTAATGTTTAGTGGGTGGACTTCAGACTGTACTTGACCTAAATTAAGATATTTATATTAAATTGTTGAGACTATGTCAGCAATAGGAAAATCTCCCACTTTCTATTATATTTGGAAAGCTTATATTTATATGGTAGAAACGGCACTATTGTTCAATCTAAGAGTCTGGAGATTTTGTGCTATAAATAAAACAAACAAGTATTTATATTTTAATTTATTTTGTAGTGCTATTTTGTTTCCAAAAGTGTATCCTTTACATTTCCTCAAAGCTTATAAATTCCTTATATTTCTATTATAATCCAAAGTTTCTTGTATGCATTGCATGCTCAGTAAATGTTTGTTATATTGTTATATGAACAATGATTCTTGAGGGGGAAAGAAAAGATTTTCAGTATAAATTATGGGCAAAGTTGTTAATAATAAAATATTATCAATCTGCTATAAATATGGGATTTTATTCGATCTAAAAAATGTAATTATTATAAATTGCTACGGTATATTGTAATTCATATAATGAAATAAGTTTTTCTGAGTTAATATACCTTCCAAGAAGTATTTCTCAGAAAGATCCATGAGTGGTTATGCTGTTATAAGTGGTATATAATCATGGGATAAATCCTCATGCAAGTCTGATTTTTTTTAGGATAAAATTACAAAGATATTCAATTTTATATTAAAAGATAAATATACTTAATATCCTTTGCAAATTATGGTGTGTCACTGGATCAGCTGGCTATGTGGAAACTTGGTTTGGTTGTATGTGTGTGTATTTACACTCTATATGTAAATTCATATACATGTGAATTTTATGTTTTGAATTTGCATTTATATTCCTTTTTACTATGTCACAATTTTTTTTATTAAATCATCTTTCAATTCAACCACCAATAGTTCAACTAACTCACAAACTTCTAATGCTAGAAGTTGACACGTTCATTAGTCATGTTGTTGGATTATCACAAAGTACAGTTCAAAAACTGTCATACTAATCATACATTAAAGACATTTGCTGTTCAATGCTAAAGAAATAAAGCTGAGATTTATTATTCTTCAAAGTAAAACAGAAAAAATTAAATAAAATAATTTTTGAACAATTGTGCTCTTTCTTGGAATGTAAAAATATCCAGTCATTGTTAGTATCAAAAAAGAAAACAGATATAAACTAACATGGAAATAAGTTAATTAATACATATGTAATAAATACAACTATTTTTTACTATTATTTTGATAACTCTTAAAATTTTCCATTTGGCTGAGTCACCGATTTTTTGAAGTGAAATTATTAGAAGATTGTTATAATAATAGCTTGGCTATGATTTTCACTATAAAAATGAGAGTTCAAAATATAAATTGATCGGGGAAGCTGGGATGGCTCAGCGGGTTAAGCACTCACTCTGTAGCCCTGGAGCCCAAGGATCGAATCCCGGCCCCAGCCCATGTGGACCCATATGCTGAACTGGGGTGTGCCCCCAGTTCAGTTCTTGCTGGGGCCTATGCAGGAGGCTCCTGGCCCAGTTCCTGCCCTGTGCAGCCCTGTGCCCACCTGTGGAGTGAAACTATATGGAAAACTAATGATGTCATCTATGAATACTGCTCTGGGCCCACCCCCTTCTCTCTGTCTCTCTCTGTCTCTGTCTCTGTCTCTCTCTGTCTCTGTCTCTGTCTCTCTCTCCCTCTTTCTCTGTCCAAAAATAAAAACAAGCAATAAAATAAATCTTTAAGAAATATATATAAATTGATCAAAGTGAGCTGGAATTTTCAAAACAGTATTCACAAACCATGTGAATCTATGGTCTCAATCTTAAAGAATAGATTAGCTCTGTCTGGATACACTGAGAAACTATGAAAATGGGAAGGATGCATTCTGAATGAATATATAAAAACACTAAGGAAAATGGTATACTTAAGAATCAATGAAAAGTTATTAAGTTAATAGAGAAAAATATACACAATTATGATTAATCCATGGTCTCAATGAGATTCTAGGAGTATGCAAGAAGATATTTGAAAAACCTTAAGTATAATCTTTGAAAATATTTTCCATTTTATTTCTAATCAGACCTGGGGTTAATTGTTTCTTAATACTGAAAACAATTTAAGAGTACCATAAATCTAAACCAGGCCTATGAAAATCTTTCAGTTTATAATTTAACTGTACTTAACTTAGTAGTATATCATACACTTAAAAGTAAAATAAACATTACATTTAATTGTTAAACTTTAGTTCAAGAACCACCCCAATCTGCTTTATCTTTCAACTTTACTTCTCAGAACAACAGTGTCACTCTGAGCGCAATATATTTATCATATTTTCTTTAGTGAATCTCTGCATGTATTAATATTTAGTTAGTCATTGTACAAAGTAACTTCCCAATAAATATTTGTTGAAAAGATAAATGAATTGGATGTTATTTTTCTAATGACAACATGTTAATACACATTGACAATCTTGAGCTCTTTAATATATCTTAAAGTAGAGTCGTTACAATATAATCACTGGTCCACAAATATTTTTTAAAAAGCAATCTTGCTTTTCGTTTTTCTGAACCAAATGTTAATTTTTTCATGAATTAAGATTGCCTATTGGCTATAGAACCAGCTAAGCAATTCTTTTTTATGATTACTACTCTGAAGTAGTAATGTAAATTTAATGTAAATAACAGTTTGTGCTATAATCATAATCATGAACCTATAAAAATATACAATTATTTGTTTATTACTCTATTAATAATTCTACACTGATTATAAGATCCTTGAAGAAAAATACAATGTCACTTGCTATCTGTTATTTTTTTTTTTGAAGAATGAATAAGTTAATAAATGAAAAATAGAAAAAGTAATAATTAAAAATGTTGCTGAAGTTCAAATGCTCCACTGTGATATTACTATAAGAAAATGAACTTGGGGGAAAAACCCATAATACATAGAATTAAAAGTCAATTTGTGCATTTTTGTTGTAATTGTTTTTCTTGACCTAACGGAGAATCAACCTGTCATATCAGACTCACATGAGTCAGAGTTCTAATCCAGAATCAAGCTTTACTAACATTTAAAGAATACAGACAATGTGTAGGCACTAACAAAACAGAGAAACATCTGGAAGCACAAAGAACATCCCAGATCCTATCCTCCAGCATCAGACACACATTTTCATGAATGGTCTAACTAACTCAATGGGAGCATTTTCACCATAAGTGGTCTTCAGTCTACACTCCCTAAACGTTATAAAGCTTAAACATTCTCCTCATAGCTTTGCATTACAGACCCTAGGTTCTGTTTACTAGACTTGCTTCTATAAAATAACATTCATCTATTTACCCAAAAGTTCAGTTGACAAGAAAAAATTGCCAGGCTATCTTCTTTTCTTTCGCTTGAGGCATCCACCACAGTAAAGGGAGTGACCAACTACTTTATGTTCTTACCCACATTAAAAGCTTGCCTGCTTTGATAGCTTTCAAATACCTACCTTACCAAAGAAAATTCAGGTATTTTGTTTTTTACTTTTTTTTTTAATGAGCTGCCATTTTCTTACTAGCCGTCAGGCATGGCACTTTTTTTTTTTAATTGTTTGAGAGAAGGTGATAGAGAGAGTGAGAGAGAGAAGGAGGAGGGCCCAGAGCAGTCACCATAGTTGTACATCATTAGTTGTGACATAGTTTCAGTGAGTGAGGCTGTGAGGGATGGGAACAGAACCAGGGGCCTCCTGCATGGTAGGTGAGAACCTTCAACACCACCCCATTCTGGAGGTTATTAGTTGTACCAAAGTTCAGCATATAGTTTGCATGGGCCAGGGCAGCAAATCAAAAACCCTGGACCTTGCAATTCAAGGCAAGCACTCAACTGCTGAGCTATCCTGGCATCTTTAGGCATAGCAGATTCTTAGGATAGGTTTTTGATTGGTACATTCTGTTACCACAAATTATTGTACTCATAAGATGAAACAGATCCTTTAGAAATGATGCATAAATACTCTGGAATGCACAAGGATGTTATAAAAATCTCTAAGCTTCTCAACTTTACTTTTGACTGTCACTCTTCCACTTTCACAGCATAACCAGACACCAGTTAATTAACTTTCATTTATCATCTTCTTGTGGTATCTAAACTGAAAAAGCAGGAGACACACACATTTATATATGGATTCATTCTGTACTCTTAATTCTGTTTCACCAATCTCTGTGTCTACCCTACAACAATATCACTACATGTTCATCACTGTAGCACTGTAGTTAAAAATGGAAAAGTTTGACTATTGCAACTTTGGTTTTCTTTTTCAAGACTATTTTAACTATGTTCCTGGTAATTTTATATAAATTTTAAAATCAGTTTGTTCATGTCTTCAAAAAATAAAAAATAAAGAAAGAACTCCTGGAGTTTTGATAGAGAATACATTGAATCTTTAGATTGCTTTGTATTGCTTTAGATATGTTACTATCATTCTTTCTGTTCATAAAAAGCACAGCATGTCTTTCTATTTATTTAGATATTTTTTAAGTCTATCCAATAATGTTTTGTAGTAGTCAATGTACAAATCTTGCACTTGCTTGGTTAAATTAATTGTTATTTATCTTATTCTTTTTCATGCTGTTAGATATGTTTTATAAATTGTAATGGTTCTCTTAATTTCATTTTAGGATGTTCATTGCAAATATACAGAAATTCAGTTGTTTATAATGATCTTGTACACTGTAATCTAGCTGAACTTGTTTATTAAATCTAACAGGTTGTGGGGTATTTATTCAGGATTTTCTCTCTATAAGATCATGTTTTCTGCGAATAGAAATAGTTTTGCTTTTTTTGAATCTTTAATTCAGATGACTTTGATTTTTTTGCTTATCTAACTTTGCGAGCTAGAACTTTCAGTACAAGCATGAATAAAAATGAAAGAGTAAACATTCTGGAATTGTTCCTGATTTTAGAGGGTTTGTTAATCTGCTCAGACTGTCATAACACAATACCAGACTGGTTGGGTTAAACAACAGATATTTATTTTCTCATAGTTCTGGAGGTATAAGTCCATGCATGATCAAGGGGCCAGCAAATTCACTGTCTAGTGAGGACTCTCTTACTGACTTATAGACAGCCACTTTCTAGCTACATTCTCACATGGGGGGAGAAAGGGAGGGTAGAGGGAAAGAGAGAGATGACAGATGTCTGATCTTTCTTCCTCTTCTTATAAGTGTTACAGTAAAAGAGGGTTCGTGTCTTCTCATACGAAAGAATTCAAACGTGGGCTAATATAGAGCTTAAAGTAAAAGTGAGTTTAGTTAGCAGAGTAAGTAAGACATGAAAGGCCAGCCCACAGACAGAATGGTGGTTTCTAATCACCAGTGTAAGAGAGCCTTTCATCCCTCTGGCTAGGGCTTAAATGTGTTCTCTGCTTCCATGGAAAATTCCTTCGTATGGAGGGAAAGGAGGATAGAAAAACAATGACTATCTTTACTTCAGTAAGATACAAGAAGAATAGGGGCAGGTTTGTTTTTAACTCTTGTAAAGTACAACCCGTGTTTAATTTGTCATGAGCTTCACTACAGGAATGGAATCTCTAATCTTTCAATAGTTTGCTCTATGTAATTGATTATCATCTGCCTGAGATTCATGTCTTGGAGTGTGTAGGCAGCAGGCTCGAAATACAAACTTCTATTTCCTTCTGCAAAAATAGTCCTCAGGCCCCTTCCCTATATTATATTACACCAATTCTATTTATTTAGGCATATGTATCCTAATTTACCTATTTTTTTTCTTTTGTTGAGTGTCCTTTTGTTATAACTCTGAATAGTTCATTATGTTTTAAAGAGCTTTAAAAAATAAGAAATACATCTTGTATTTTACTCATGTCGTTAGCATTTCTGAGACTCTTTATTGTTTGTGAGGGTCCATATTTCCATCTAGAATTATTTTTCTTTTGCCTGAACTTCCTTAATATGTCTTGCAGTGTGGTCTTTGAGCAATGTTTCTTACCTTTGTGTGTCTAAAACATCTTTATTTTTGCCTTCATTTTTGCTGAGTAAAGAACTCTAAGATGACAGTTTTCTTTTGGTACTTTAAGATGCTGCTTAACTCTCTCATTCTTTTTAAAGATATCTGCTGACAGGCCTGTCTTTGTTCTTTTATATGTAACATCTATTGTTTTTCCTGTCTCTTGTTAAGAATTTTTCCTTATTATTCATTATGGGTATATTGATTATAAGATGACTTAATCCATTTTTCTTTATTTTTTATCTTCTTTGTCCCCCCCCCCCATCATTTTAGACTTCAGTTTTATGTATATTATGTTGCCTAGAGTTGTCTCTCAGATCACCATTCTTTTCTTATTCAATCTTTTTCTTTTTGTCTCCCATTTTGGGTAGTTTCTATTACTGTGTTTTTGGATTTACTTCTTCTACCCTTTTCTAATCTGCTGTTATTTATCTACTGTATTTTCATCTCAGACTTTTTGACATTTTCATCTTTAGAAGTTCACCTAGTGTGTATGTAAATATATGATGTGTGTGTGTGTGTGTGTATTAACTTAACTTTTAGAACATTTATTAGTCATAATAAATGTGTTAATATCTTTGTTTGCTAATTCTAACATTCGTTTCAATTCTGAGTCAACTCTGATTGCTTCTTCACCTCTAATCATTTTGGGTGATTCTTTCTCTAAGCTCAGTAGTTCCTCACACATGTACTGATTAGTACTCAGTTAAAAATTTGAAGAGGAGTCTCTATAGCTGTCTGCACTTCACAGTCCTCTGTCTCTGCAGATCTCTCCTATCTGGTACTTTTCCCTGAGAACTCCAGCTGTATTTGGTCTTTCCAGTCTCTGTGATCCAGCTCAACTCAGGGAGTCAGCCAGGCTCTGAATGTGTCCCCCTCCCTACAACCACAGCCTGGAAATTCTCTCAAAGTAATAAAGTGAAGAAATTTTAAAGATTATCTCATTTGATTCCAATCTCTCAGGAACAACTGTCAGTCATTGCCTATGTCCAGTGTCTTTTTTTTTTTTTTGACAGAGAGAGAGAGAGAGAGAGAGACAGAGACAGAGACAGAGAGAAGGGGAAGGGCCCAGAACAGTCTACATAGTTGCACATCATTAGTTTTTCCACAAAGTTTCATTTCACAGGTGGGCAGGGCTGCACAGGGCAGAAACTGGGCTGCGGTTTCACTCCAGTGAGAATTGAACTGGGGGCACTCCCCAGTTCAGCATATGGGTCCGCACACACCGGGGCCAGGATTTGATCCCTGGTCCCTGGCACTGCAAAGTGAGCGCTTAACCCACTGAGCCATCCCAGCTTCCCCTATGTCCAGTGTCTTGAAAATTCTTCACATATTTTGTCCTTTTTGTTTGTTTGTTTTTTGTTTGTTTGTTTGTTTGTTTGTTTGTTTTGACTGAGATGGTATATCTAATTCCTAATACTTCATCTTGGCCAGAAGCAGAGTCACTATTAGGCAGTTCTTTAAGTAACAGAGTATATAACACATATCACATATGGATAGATAAAAGATAAAGATAGGAAAGGAAATACACCTTGATATGATAATAGTAGTGTTTAAGTAACAGGTTTTTCTCATCTTCCAAATTCTCTCTGAGAAGTATGGGTTTTAATGTTTTAAGTATTCAGTTAATCTTCTCTTTTGAATGAAGTAATTGGATTTGCCTAAAAATGCTTTAAAATTTCAGCTTTGGTAATGAGAGTCCATTATTAGGGAAATATAGTACTAATATACCAAAAGCTCTATAATGGCTCTTATAATAAACCACAAATAAATTATTCCTCTAGCAATGGAGTAATTTACTACCTACAGGTTTTGCCATTTTGGCTTCTATAACCTCATAAGCATCTCTGAATATGCCTTTTGTTATTTGTTTTATCGTACAAATGTGAAAAAAAATACCAAAGAAATGGCTATTTCTCTTTTTTTTAAGTTATGTGAAGGAAAAAGAAAAGATTGCTTATAAATACAACTTAAAACAAATGTTAGCTTCAGTTAAGCTTAGACACTGTATAATTTCTTTCTCGTCTCTATACTTATACCTCATTAGTCTAAAGTAATAAAAATATCTATCATTTGAATGATGTGTTTCAGGTTCACAATATCATCAGTGATAAAAGGTTTATGGTAAAAACAATATTTAACTTTATGTGTGTCAGACATTCATTTATACATTTACTCAATAAATATTTATTTGGAGCCTACCACATGCTTGGCATTAGGTACATATTGTGCTGAACATATCATATATACATTCTGTCCTCAAAGTGCTTCTAATCAGCCAGAAAATGCAAAACTGCACATTTCAGGTTATTTTATTTTTTTAGTTATTCATAAAGCTATTTTCATTGCCTTGCTATTACAGGGTTTGTGCTATAGTCATATTGATGGGGCCATCTGCATTCACTTGTTTGTGTTTTCTATTATATCATGGCCAGAGCTCAGATTTGTTCATGTTGAGCTTTATTAGCTCATTCAGTAGTTAAAATCACTTCTGAACTGAAACTTTCATAAATCTGCCTTAATTCAGCTCCCTGTATCCATTAAAAGTTCAGAGTTCCTGTGGTTTCATAAATCCAATACTAGTTCAAAAGCATCTGTATTTTGAAACATTCCAGCAATATATGGTTAGTTATTTTTGCAGTCCCCAGTTTATATTTTCCAAACATCTCTGGCATCTTAGAACAATAAGATATTTTACATAAATTATTTAGAAATGCATTTAAAATTTAAAATTCAGGAAAGCAGATTTTGCTTGCTTTAACAATTATTATGATGTATTATTATGTATTTGTTTTCTACCTCCTTAAATGAAGAACATAAACAGGAATTTTGGTCTTTGTTTTGTTTGATGATTCAGAATATCCATTATGAACTTTAATTATTGATTTAAAATGTATAATAAAGCATAATTTGTTTTAATATTCTCAGCTGTCATAATTTTTATTCCTCTCTATCCCATCTTTGCCCTTTAAGTCTGCTGGCTTTATATATACTTTGAACTATAAAAACTATATTCACATTTTTGATGTCATGTATATTTAATAAAAGTAAATTTGACTTTGGGTTAAAACTCTTCCTTTGACTCATAAAAGATAATGCCAGTGAAAAGCAATTTTGTAATATTGAAAGCTTCTGGGAGCTTACTCAAAATCTGACCTCTGAGTAAGTCAGAAGTTACTGTATTTGGAAAAGATTTAGTGTTTCATGAACTACACTCTACAAATGAAATGTCTACAAAAGTCTAGAATAGATACATTGTTAATTCATTTATTTTTTTCTTTAAACAATCATATATTGAAATTCTACTATGTGCCTGACTCTTTAGAGAACACCAGTGGATGGATTTAAAGATATGATATGTTAACTATCTTTGGTTGCACAATTCATAGTAAAAGAGGTAGATAAGAGATTGATGTATCAATAATTATTCTTTTATTGGGGTATAATGATAAATGAGATCAGGATTGAGGAAAGAGAAAAGAAACTACAATGAAAATAGTCACCTTAGGGGTTGGGTAATAATTTATAATGTAATATACATGACAATAGAAAAAAGAACACGAAAGTGGTTTGGGCCAAGACCTTAAGAATTAGATGTTAAGACAAAAGTATTAGAATTTTCCCTATAGGAAATTACATTTTAAAAAGGGATATAACAATATTTCATTTGTGTTCTAGAAATATAATTCTGAATAATACAATCACTTAATATTTCAATACATACGTAATAGTTTCTTAACTTAATAGCAAAGAATAAATAAATAAATTATCAAATTCATATTATATGTTACTTCTTTGAGAAATAAATAGTGCCTACATTCTGCATAGTTCTTGTTTGGTAGGTACCAACGTGAGAATTAAATAGGTCCTGGCAGAGTTTCCAAAAATCACTAACAGAAGCCAGGCATCTGAAAAATGTATGTCTTTTTTTATTTCCCTACGTCTCAGGTAGGTGGTAATCTCATATTATTTCTCAGAGAAAAATGCTCACTCAGAGTGTTTACAAATTTGCCATATGGTATTTAAAACTTCCAGTCAAAGTAGTGTTAGAAATTGTATAGACAGAATTAGAGCATGCTGGTTAATGCTGTCTTCCACTTCACACCACAGAGATTCCTTTGTGTGCCAAAAACTGAAGCCAAAGCATCTTAGTATTTGACTTTTACTCTTTCTTTAATCAATTGCACAAACCGAGAATCGTATTAAGAGCCTGAAAGTTTTTTGTTTTGTTTTGGTTTGGTTCTTTTCTCACATAAAAGTTACATACAGAAACATAATTTTTTCCAAATCTACCCCATACAAGAATGTTCCCAAACTAATTTATGTAGCACTACATCTATTCATGTGCCTAATTATCTTCACTGATTATTTGCAGGTGTCAATGAATGAGAAGCCAGGGAATGAATCTGTTGGTTTATAATAAATATTGAAATGACATGTGAAAGTGCCATGTGATAAAAAAAAAAAGAAATATATGTATATTGGTATAATTCTCCTCGAAATGTTTTAATATATCAGAAGTTATAAATGCAAAAACTACTGATTCTGTTCTGATCATTGGATAAAAGAAATTTTTGATGGAAGATGGTCTGAGCTTATGGGGACTCACTTTCTTCCCTCATGAATAGAAAATGCATTTACATTATGACATGTGAAATTATTGAACAGCTGCTTGGAAAGAGAGAAAAACAAGAACACCAGCCTGCCAAGGGGATGCAGTGCCGACATGAGATCAGATGCAGAGAGTAAATAGAAATGGCATTCAGGAAAGGTGATAAGCAATCAAGTAAAGACCAAAGTGAGATGCTCTGACCTTATATTTAGCATCCGTGCCAAATTAGCATAGCTGTGCAGTGTACTAGAAAATTAAGTGGAAAAAAGACAAAGTAAGTGTAAAATCAAAGCAGAAGTTGCACATGTTTGGAATATCTGAAATAATTATGCTCTTTTTTCATATCCAGAGGGCTGCACTGTGGTCAGCTCATCCTTTCATGAGAAGCCACGGGTTCAAAAGAAAATGCTATGAGCTTGACCTAAACTAATTAAGCAGATGCAGTGTGCTCTTTCTGGGTCTTGGCCTAGATGAGTCTGAGCAATCTCAGGGTAAAGAGGTGACTTAGAGAGAGGAACAAAGATCCTTAGCTTCATTCATTATGCTGTCCTCATTTTCTTTGCTGCTCAGCCACAGTTCATTAACTCAGCAAGTTCTCTTTCCACGTGCTACAAGAGACCAGTGTACCCAGTTCAACATATAGACACTCTTATGATTGGTCAGATAGCCTCAAGGAAAGACACAGTGAGGTAAATCAGTCTTTTGTGCTCTATTACTCCACCAGAATAGAATGCTAGTCATTTTGTGAGAGTATGTAAATGAATTTACTGGCTGCCCTAAAGCTTCCTGAAGTAAGTTATTTGAGCAGAGGTAATAGATTCCAAGAGAGAGAAGGAGGAAGATTCATTCAATTTGTCTTTTATTCTCAACATTAAGACAAAGCTATTCAGACAGGAGAAAGAAAATCAAAGTCCTGTTTTATTCAAGTCGATGACATCAAGTTCATGTCCGATCACAGACTTTCCTAGGAGCGCAGAACATTGACAGCTTTAAAAGAACCAACGGTTATCTGTCTAACAAACACAAAAAAATATGCTAGAGGTCCCTTAGCAGACGGCCACCTGTCCTCTCGCAGCTGACTTCTATGGAAAAAAAAAAAAATCTATAATGAGTATAATTGGTACTCTTTCCCAGCATCCTAACAGAAATGGGATCTGCAATAGGCCAGCTACCAAGACAACATAAACTTATTTTCTATACCTAAATCTTGTGGGGTTTACTTTAGGAAAGAGATCAACTAATCATAGTTTTTCTCATCAGGAATCATGGGAATGATTTAAACTTAAAAAGAAAAAGAGACTAGTGTTCCAGAGCCATATTTGTTAAAGGTCCACAATCTGGAGTCTCACTGGGCAAAAACATCCTCCAGCAGCATCCTGCTCCACACACATTTCTTTTGTCTTTATAAATTTATTACTATATAAGTGCTTCTTCATGCGACTTTCAGGTTAGTTCAAAAGTAAATTAAAAGGAAATAAAGTCAGGCCCAGATGCAATTTCTGCACTCCATCATTTACATTGTAAAGAAACTCCCTTGGGGAAGCTGGGATGTTTCAGTGGTTTAAGCGCTCGCTTTGGAGCCCCAGGGACCAAGGATCAAATCCTGGCTCTGACCCATGTGGACCCATATGCTGAACTAGGGAGTGCCCCCAGTTCAGTTCTCACCAAGGAGAGACCCCGGCCCAGTTCCTGCCCTGAGCAGCCCCACTCCCACCTGTGGAATGAAACTATGTGAAATAAACAGTGATATGCAACTATGGAGACTGTTCTGAGCCCTCCCCCTTCTCTCTGTCTCTCTCTCTGTATCTCTCTCTCTCTCTCTCTCTCTCTCTCTCTCTCTCTCTCTGTCAAAAACAATAAAAATAAATCTTCACAAAAAAAGGAAGTTCAAGAAAGTTGATAGTGTTGATCTAGAAACTACTGTAAAATTGAATACTTGTTTCTCTAGGTCCATTTCAAGAACTGTAACAACTCTTTTCAGATCCACATCTTTCATTAATTCGATAAGGAGCTTCTGGCTTGCTTTTCTTTCTCCATAAGTCTGAATTTTAGGGAGATTCTGCTGACTATGACTGTCACAGGGTTCAAAATACCCAAACGTCGTCTTCAAGCAAGTGGCCCTGCCTGTAAACCTGAGCTCAGAGCGAGGGTAACTTCTCCATATGGTTAACCACTGAGCACATTTGCACATGATAAGTTAAACTGTTGAAAGAATCTGAAGTACAGTATTTTTCATGTTATAGTCAGGGAAATCGGCCTATCATTCATTTAAATCATTTAATCATTGAACACGCTTTTATAGAATGCCTGTTCTGAACTAGGGAGCATAGCCAGAGGGGATATAGAAAACAGCAACCCTCCCTAAGCACAGGTTTGGAATACCCACGCTTTTAATAAACAATAAATTGACATTACTGTTGTAAGGTGTAATGCATAATTCTGTTCAACATTTTACTAAAATAGTCCCCATGTCAAGAAATATGTTTAAATAAAACATTTAGAAAAATGTTACTAGGAAACAGTCCGCTTTCAATTAACCTGGCAGGTATGTTTTAGAGTGATTTGAGTTTTAGGAAATCATTTCAAATAAGATAGCGAGAAAAAAATAAGTTGGTAATTTGTTATATTGTTAATCTCAAAAAGAGATGACACTTTGGCCTAATTTTGGTTTCATCTGAATGGCTGTAATGTAACAAAGCATGAAGGACTGTCCCTGTTGCTGCTCTACTCTGGCTAATCCTCTTACATTATCCTTTGGGCACTGAATAAATTACAGCTAATCTATAAACAACAGGAGCATCTATGAAATTTCAGCTTTCAAAGCAAGAGAGAACATTTTTCTAGGGGATGACAAGTAAGGAATAATGAACAACCAGCTTACAATTTTTGTTTTTTAAAGAAAGGTGAAACTATATATTCAATATATAGCAAATATATTTCAGGAGGGGGAAAAAAAGCCCACTGAGGCACCTACTTTACTTTGGTCACTGATAAGTATATCATAGTCTGTACTTAAAATATTGAAGGAAGTAAAAAGTCCAATTCAGGGAAATAACTTAATTGGACTGATACAGGTATTACTGCTGGAAGCAGGTATCAGAAATCTTACTAAGATGGCAAAGATATGTCAACATTAAAAGGGAAAACTCACCTTTAATTTGACAGCTGGCATAGAAACTTTTCCAAACCCAGAAAGGTAACCAAGTATCCACCCTCACTGGAACTGACCTGGATGCTTTTCCCCATCCACCTCTGGCTCAGGGATTAGTGATTAGCCATCAGGATTTGGTTGTAAGATATAAGGCATATACCAGTATGCTACTGGAATCCTAGGTTATAAGGATCCTCAACATTTTAGAACATGTCCTTTCCACATGTTTGTTAGGCGTCTCTACTTTCTTTTCATCTTCTCTAAATTGCCTACAACTATTCTTTGCCCACTTTCTAAAGAGATTTAGTTCTTGTTTTTGTTTGTTTGTTTGCTTGCTTGCTTGCTTGTTTTTTTGACTGACAGATCCAGCCTCAGGTTTCTTTGTACCATTCACACAGGAGGACAACACCAGCCCCATGCAGAGAGCAGCCCAGGGATCACACCAGTCCTTCTGTCATCATATCAGCAGACGGAGACCTCTACTCTGAAGCCTTCATGGGGGCCCAGGCAACGTTGGGGGTCTGGACACATTTGGAGGCCAGAACCTGAGCTGGAGTCGGAGCTGCTGCAGCAGTTGCAGCAACAGCATGAGTCTTGGTCTGAGCCTTGGCTTGGGATTTGGCCAGCTCAGCCTAAGACCCTTGGTGATGCAGGCAAGAACACATTTCCCAAGCTTGGGGCAAGTCAGCTGGGATTGAGGCTGCTGGCCTGTGGGATCTTGGGCTTGACTTCCTCGAGCTTAATGAGAGCGTTATAGCCTCAGCCTGTGCACTCACGGCCTCGGCATTGCTTGTTTGCATCTCCTTCAGGCCCTTCTTGTACAACTTGGCAAAGCGCATGTTCCTCAGTGACTTGGGATCCACTCCTTAAGAGATTCGTATCTTTGTGATCAGGGGGTTTCTTGATGCAGTTACTGTGCCATTTCTGGAACTTGGTTATGCATAGTGTGATTCCTGGACTTGGCCATGTCTGCAACTAAGCCTGCAGCTCCCAAATGCCTGGGGCGCAATTTGGGTTTTTAATTGCTCATTGAAGTGTTGTATCTCTTCACATTCTGAGGTTATGGATGCTTGACATCGAGTTACAAATAATTTCCTTCATTTTACTTTCAGCCTTTTAATAATGCTTATTATGTTTTGGCTCATAATACATTTTACTAATTTTTATATTTTTTTATATATCCACAGCTATTAATCACTTACTTCACAATTTCTGCCTTTGGTGTTTTATATAGTAATTGTTTTCTTACCACCGTAGTTTGTGTAAATATTCATCTGTTTTTTTAAGAGAGAAAAATATTCTCAACTTTTTTCAGAATGTTTCTCAGCTTTGTTATTTATATTGAATCTCTAAGTGTATTTGAAGTTGCTTTTGAATAAAATTAGATAAGATTAGATAAGGTTCTAATTTTTTTTTTTATTGTTTTTGACAAAGAGAGAGAGAAAGCTACAGAGACAGAGAGAGAACTGAACTGGGGCACTCCCCAGTTCAGCACATGGGTCCACACGGGCCAGGGCCAGGACTTGATCCTCTGTCCCCGGCACTGCAAAGTGAGCACTTAACCCACTGAGCCATCCCGGCTTCCCTGCTAATTTATTTTTTAAGTATAGACAATTAACAATCAAACAATTCTCTCATCCTTGATTTATAATGTAATCATTATAATGTGATCAATATATTTCAGTTTTGTTTGAATTCTTATGTTCTATTATACTGCCTGATGCATGTATTAAAATTTATGTTTAAATATTCAAGTTTTAGAAAGGAATTTTAATATTTGGTTATAAATATTAGACTTTCGTATTGTATTATAACTGCTTTATTGAGGTATATCTGATATACATTAACTGCACATAATTTAAAGTGCACAGTTTGTTAAGTTAGATATATACTTAAACACTCATTAAATCATCACCACAAGACAATCATTAGCTTGTCCCTCATCCCCCAAAATTCTCTCATGCTTTTTGTAACCCTCTGGTCTTCCTAGCTCACTCTCCACCCCAGTTAGACAACCATTGGTCTGCGTTCTCTTCTGTTTTTATAGATAGATTTGAATTTTCTAGACTTTTCTATAAATACAACCATTCAGAATGTAATGTTTGAGAAGGTCTTTTTATTGCTTACTATAATAATTTTTAGAGTAATATATATTGCTGCATGAATCAATAATTTATTGCTATTTGCTGCATAGTATTCTGTTGTATTTATATATCATAATTTGTATATTCATTCACCTGTTGTGTTTCTGGTTTTGGGCTATTATAAATAAACTGTTTTGTTATTTATCTGTGTACAAGTATTTGTATAGATGTCTGCTTTAATTTTCTCAGGTAAATACCTAGGAGAGAAAATGGCTGGGTTCTATGTTTGGTATGTGTTTAACTTTTTTAGAAACTGCTAAAATGACTTCCAAAGTAGTTTTGCCATTTTACATTCCTACTGTCACTGCATATCTTCTTTGTAGAAGAATCTACTCAATTTTTTTGCTCAATTATTTTCTTGAGTTGTTTGTCTTTTTATTACTAAACTTTGAAAGTTCTTTCAATGTCTTAAATATAAGTCCTTTATCAGGTGTATTATTTGTAAATATTTTTTCCTAGTTTATTATTTGTTTCTATGTTCTCTTAACATCATTTGTCACAAATTATTTTAGTTTTAATAAAAATCTAAGAAATATTTGACTACCTTAAGATTATAATTTTTTTCATATCCTAGAACTTTTTTATTTAAAAAAATGTATTTTCTTAGAAGCATTCAGAATGTCAACAAAACAACTGCAGTTTTTTTTTCTTTTTACAAACACAATGTGGTATTCAGTTCACAGAACAATTATTTTCTATAAACTGCATCAGAGACAACTGAAGATAGAAAAACTACCATCCCCATATATAACTAATCTGTACTGTGCACCACCAGACCTGCTTTAAATATTCATGCCAATTTACAACCCCCATACTGTACCAGGCAAGGTTAGTGGCTATTGAAAACACCACCAGAACAGGCCTTTAAAGACACATTCGGTAGGTGTTAACTATACAAAAAAAAGACACTCTACAGTTTAAAAACAAATCATACACAGACTTACATTTAAATTTTTTTCTTTTTTTTTTTTTTAAATATATATTTTTTACTTTTTTATTTTGACAGAGAGAGAGAGAGAGACAGACAGACAGACAGAAACAGAGAGAGAACTGAACTGGGGGAGCTCCCAGTTCAGCATATGGTTCCGCATGGGCCTGGGCCGGGATCCCCGGTCCCCGGCACTGAGAAGTGAGGGCTTAACCCACTGAGCCATCCCGGCTTCCCCAAATTTTTTTTCTTTAGAAGAAGTGAGTTGTATACAGGAGAGTTAAATGGTTTTATAGACAAGGAAAACAAACTGCACTAGAACCAACTTATTCATCAACATCATCTTCATCCTCCTCTTCCTCCTCTTCTTTTTCTTGCTTTTTTCAGCTTTGACAACTCCCCTTTTAGCAAAAGGCTTTTCGTTATCTTGGTATGCAGCAATATTCTTTTCGTATTTTTTCTTTAGCTGAGCGGCCTTCTTTTCATAAGGCTGTTAGTCATCTGCAGCAGTGTTATTCCACATCTCTCCCAGCTTCTTTGCAACATCACCAATGGATAAGCCGGGATGCTCTCTGATTTTGGGGCGATACTCAAAACAAGAAAAAGGCTGAAGGTGACCTCTTGGGTGCATTGGGATCCTTGAACTTCTTTTTTGTATCCCATTTAGGAGGGTTATAAGTTTTCATTTTTCTTTCATAAGAGGCCTTATCATCCTTTGCCATGTCTTCAAATTTTCTTTCTCTTTAGCAGAGACAGAGCCAGTCAAGTGTGAGGTGGTTGGGCACTTGGCGACTCTGCTCACTGAGGAAAAATAAACGTGGGCAAAGGAGATCCTAAGCAGCCCAGAGGCAAAATGTCATCATATGCATTCTTTGTTCAAACTGTCTGAGAGGAGCACAGAAAGAAGCACCCAGAGGTTTCAATCAACTTCTCACAGTTTTCCTAGAACTTTATAGTTTTAGTTCTACGATGTATCTTGAGATAATTTTTAAAGAGAAATTGTGAACTATAGGTCAAGGTTAATTGTTTTGCATATGGGTACCCAATTGATTCAGCACCATGTGCTGAAAAAGACAATCTTTTCTCCATTGAATCGCCTTTATAATTTTGTAAATGAGTAAAATCTGTTATTCATACACATATGGGCCTATTTTTGGACAATCTGTCTTGTTTTATTGATAAATTTGTCTCTCTATTCCAATATTACATTGTCTTGATTACAGAAGCTTTATGATCAGCCTTTTAATCAGATAGTATAAGTCCTTCAGTTTTATCCTCATTTTTCAAAATTATTTTTGACTCTTTTAGGTCTTTAGCATTTTCACATAAATTTTATTATCAACTTTTCCATTTCTACCTGAACAAGCTTCTTGTAATTTTGATTGGGATTAAGTTGAACTCATATGGGGAAGCCGGGATGGCTCAGTGGGTTAAGCGCTCACTTTGCAGCACTGGGGACAGAGGATTGAATCCCGGCCCGGACCGTGCGGAACCATATGATGAACTGGGAGCTCCCCCAGTTCAGTTCTCTCTCTGTCTCAGTTTCTGTATCTCTCTCTCTCTGTTAAAATAAATAAATAAATAAATAAATATTTAAGTTGAACTCATAGATCAATTTTAAAAGAAATTATATATTAATAATATTAAGTATTCTGATGCATCTGTTAAAGAAAGATAATTGGCCAAAAATAGAATTGCTTATTTTAAGTCCCCCATCACCAAAATGAGAATTACAGTTTCAGCTCTCCCAGAAATGCAATCTTAAATTCATTGGGAAACATCTGATCAGCACTAGTGAGGTAATTTGCCTGATAGACCCTTGCCATCTCTTAAAGTGACCTTGCCACAATCAATCTGCTTTTCTTGCCTAGTAAAACTTCTCTGTTCTCACTTTCTTCTGCCTATAAGTTCTTCAATTTATACTGTTCCTCAGAGTTCCTTTCTATCTGCTAGATTAGGTGTTGCCCAACTCACTTTTTACTGTACATTAAAATTTTCTGTTGAATTTTGTATTTTTAACATATTACATATATTCTTTTCCATTTATCTAGTTATTCTCCAATTTAAGATTATTTTGAGTTCACTGTATATATATCTCAAACATCTTTACTCAAACTTATCCCAAAATATTTCATATTTCTAATTTGTTGTAAATAATAACATCAATTTTGATTTTTTTTAATGTTTGTTCCTCGTATGTAAAGATAATATTGAATTTGATGTCTTGATCTTATAACTTGTAACTGCTAAAGTTATTAATTTTAGTAGCTTTTCTTTACCTTTTTTTCTTTTCTTTTCTCTTTTTTTAAATTTTTTTAATTTTTGTAAATTCTACAGGATTTTCTACATTGTTGATCAAATATTATGCAAGTATAATTTAGTTCTTATTTTTAAATCTGGATGGAAGATTTTTTTTTTCTTACTTTATTACACTGGCTAGAACCTCCAGTTCAATGTTGAATAAAGTGAATAGAATAGAATAGAATAGAATAGAACAATTATCTTCCTCTTATTTCTAATTTTAGATTTAAAACATTGAATATTTCGGCATTGAGTATGTTGGCTGTGAATTTTTTTTCAAAGATAATCTTGTGCAGATTGAAGGGAATCCATTTTATTATAACTTTGATGATATTACAGGAATAGACAGATGTAGGAGTTTTTCCACATGTTTTCTCTGCATGTATTGGAATAATCATATATTTTCAGTTTATTTTTTCAGTCTATTTACTTGGTACACTACATGACAATAACTGCAATTTAATCTGTTACTATTTGCAGTTTTATCCACTTTTGCTTTATTTATTTTATGCTCTGTTATTAGGCATATTTAGGTGCTCCTATGTTGGGTACATTTATGAGGGTGATGTCCACTTGTTGGATGGATCCCTTTATAGTTATGTAATGTTTTCCTTTGTCTCTTGTTATAGTCCTCCTTTTAAAGTCTACTTTATCCTATATAAGTATTGCTATCCAATTATTTTTCTCACTTTCTTTTGTGTGAAATTTCCTTTTCCATCCTTTTACTTTCAGTCTATGTGTGTCTTTTTTTTCTGAGGTGAGTCTCTTGTAGACAGCAGATGTATATGTCATGTTTTTTATTCATTAGCTACCCTGCATCTTTTGATTGGAACATTTAGCTTATTTACATTAAAAGTTATTATTTGTAGGTACATAGTCATCACCATGTTATTATTCATGTTTTTGATCTTCCCTTGGATTCTTGTTGTCTCATTTCTTCTGCTTAAAAAAGTCCTTTTAACATTTCTTATAACATTGGCCTAGTGGTAGCTTTTTCTTGTCTGGAAAGCTCTTTATCACTCCAATAATAAGTGTTAGTCTTGCTGGGTAGAATAGTCTTGGTTGTAGGTCCTTGTTTTTCATTACTTTGAATATTTCCTGCCACTCCCTTCTGGCCTGTGACATTTTTATTGAGAAATCTGCTGACAGACTTATGGGAGCTCCCTTGTAAGTAACTAGTTGTCTTTCTCTTGCTGCTTTTAGAAGTTTCTCTTTGTCTTTAGCCTTTGCCATTTTAATAATAATGTGTCTTTCCATAGGCCTGTTTGGGTTCATCTTAATTGGGACTCTCTATGCTTCCTGGGCTTTTGTGTCTATTTCCTAGCCATGTTATTGAAGTTTTCAGTCATTATTTATTCAAATAGGTTCTCAATCCTTTGCTCTTTCTCTCTTCTCCTTCGGATACCCCTATGATGTAAATGTTGTTATGCTTGATGTTTTCCCACAAATCTCTCAGGCTATACTCATTTTTCAATATTCTTGTTTCCTTTTTGCTCTTCCAACTGTATTTTCTGCTATCTTGTCTTCTAGATCACTGATTTGGTTTTCTGCTTCATGTAACCTGATGTTTATTCCTTCTAGTGTAGTCTTCATTTCAGTTACAATATTCTTTATTTCTAACTGGTTGTTTTTTATAGTCTCCATGTTCTTCTTTATGGTTGCTATCTCTTTGTTGATGTTTTCAATAAGTTCCTTAAGCATTCTTAAAACCTGTATTTTAAAACTTTTCTCTGGTAAGTTGATTGCCTTCATTTCATTTAGCTCTATTTCTGGAGGTTTCTCTTGTTCTTTTATTTGGGACATGTTTCTCTGTTTCCTCATTCTGACTTCTTCTTTGTGCTTGCTTCTATGTAGTAGCTACTAAGTCTGCTTGGTAGCATTATATAGTATGTATCCATCTACTGAACATTATACTAATGAGAATTGATGTTTAAACTGGAGCCTGAAGGCACCATAATCTCCTCCAAAATTAAACAATGCTTTTATTATCTTCACCTTATTGCTCTTATTAAGGTTAAAAGTAGACTAAGAATATTTTTGGGACATGTAAAACATGAGAGTTTCTGACAAGAAAGCCATCAACTCACCATAAAATTGAAATTGAAATTGAAAAGAAAGAATATTTTATCCACTAAGTATTCTGGATAACCAAGACTATATTATATCAGAGGATAGCTTAAAAATAGCACAACTACAATTTACACTGCCATTGTAAGGATAAAGCCTTCAAGTCCCAAACAGTTTTTTCTTTCCCATTTATGTTTCTTAATTATTTTCTAAATTTTAGTTACCCACTACCAAGGCCGAGAAGAAAGGCTATCATATATGTCCATTAGATCATCAGAAACATAACATAGTGGTTTAGATCACCAGCCAGCATCAGTAATACTGGCTTGATTTAAAAAGACTTACTCGGCTGGTTCATCTGCCTCCAATCTCTATTGACATTCTTGCCACACTTTATCCTAAACACAAAAGAACCAATAGCCATTCTTTCGCCTCACGTCAATTCTGGGTTTCTAATCTGTTGGTTGTAATCTATTTGGAATGATAACCAGAAATCAAACCTCTTCAAAATGCATCTTAAATAATTAGATCCATAATGAAAGTTTTATGGTATTTTCAAAATTTATAAGCTATGAATCAAATTCATGAGCTTTGCAATAAAGTGTTTTTCTGGCAAATCAGACATGTTGTTTCCTATTACTGAGCATTTTCAAGACTTTTGGTAATGTTAAATTAAGAACATCTGAAATAAATAGTTATTACTCTATGTGCTGCTTCTTCATAGGCCAATTTTATAAACGTGGTTTCTGTGACTGTCTTCCTAATTGAAAGCAATACTCTTCAAGTGTATCTATTCTTAATTTATTTTACTGACAGTATGTTTAGAGATACTAAATTTAAAATTTTACTTGATTACGTTTTTGAATGTGAAGAAAACATACATAAAGAACAACAACA
>PVKE010013639.1:0-36242 GCA_004027555.1 Craseonycteris thonglongyai
TCTTGTTGATTATAGCCATTCTAACAGGTGTAAGATGGTATCTCATTGTGGTTTTTATTTGCATCTCCCTAATTGCTAGTGAAGTGGAGCATTTTTTCATATATCTGTTGGCCATATGTATGTCTTCACGAGAGAAGTGTCTGTTAAGGTCATCTATGGCTGTCATTTTTATAAAGAATATTTAGAAAATCACTAATATAAAAGATAAATGACCCTACCAAAGATCAAGAGTTCTTCTCAGCTACAAACATTCGCAATGGTTCCTCATATTTTGGCTATAACACTGTGAAAGATTTAAAGATAAGATAGCAGCAAAGAACTCATGGTCAAGGGACTAGTCTTAGTTCCTAACGAAGAAATGCAGATATTAAGAACTAAAAAAAATCAGACATGATAACTAATGGTGTCCAGGATGACAAAGATACTGAGGAATATGTGGCTTTCTAAACAAATTTTCAGATGAGCAAAGCAGATGTTTAATATCAATAGTAAACTAGATTCTTTTATGCTTTAAGTCAGTGGATATCATCAGCATCCTATCATTTGTTGAAGTAACTGTAGAAATGATGGCTATGCCTCTGACAGATGGAAAAAGATCAAATTACGACAAAGTTCAAATAATATAAAGAAGAAAGCATCTTCGAGTCTACTATAAAAATATCTAAGAAAATACTCAACAATATGAACTATTTCAGATATAGGGGCATCATGCCCACTTTTAATTTCTCATCACATAATTTTTCTAAGAATTAATGATAAATATGCTTATTTTTAGCCTTTCAACCTCTCTATCCTTCTGGTGTTCAGGGTTCTGTGTTTTACGAGAATTAAGGCCAGGCTGTCTAGTAATGAATAATGCAATAACCAAGCATACCACCAAGGCAACTAGAGAATGAACTGAGGGTACTTGTTGCATTTTATACATTCTTGTTGCATATTATGTGAAATTTGTTATACTTTATATCGAAGAGCTAATATCTCTCCACAGTGGGGAGATTTATTGAATGAAATGGATGAGCAATATTCTATTTACTTTGTAAAGATTTTGAGACAACCAAATGTGTTTGTACTATACAAGCATTCAAGTAGCTAGCCAAATGATGAACAAAAAATACCCTCAAAGCATGGGAAAGGACCATAGAAATTATTTAGTCCAGTCCACCATCCAATGTAGGATTCTCCTCAGTTTCTCAAAAATAAAAGATCAATTTATTTAATTGGTTAACACCCTTTCCTCAACCAAGGTACAGGGTGGGGGGAGAGGTTCCTTTCTTCATCTCTGTGTCTCCCATGACCATATGCATAAAAGGATAAGACAGACAAAATCTCAAATATTCCTTCTAATTCATTGATTCTCATATATTTGTTGCCAGTTGGAATTTACTGATCCTAAATATTATGTGTGTCATCAGAATTATAATTTATTTTCAGGGTAGAAGTTAAATAAATAAGTACTGTTAAACCATTTAAAAAAAAAAAAGAAAAGAAAAAATTTCATACAAACTTTTTCACACTGAGAAAAATGTTTAAAAAGCATGTTATAAATACTTAATAAGTATATGTAATCATCCATAAAAAAGGTCTCTATATATTTTACTTAATTACTCTGAATGACTCCTCGCCAATAGATGATAATGTCTGAGAGTTACCTGTGATCATTGAAATACTGCATTGCTATAGAAATTCTGATCTGTGGGTTTTGTTTTGTTTTGTTTTTGTTATTCACTTAGGTCTCAATTGAAACACAGTCCTCAGTTGTTTCTCTTGTCCATGCTCTCTATTCTAAAGTGCTGGTGGTGGCATATGCATATATTTGTAAATAAGGCTTGTTGCACTGCGATGTAGATATGATCTAGGCCTATGCCAGCTTTACAAAGTAATCAAAGGAGCCTATATATAAATTAAGATAAATGAAAATAACATATTAGAAAGAATCAATTTCTAAATTTAATTTGGGAAAAAGGGAGAAGGCTAAAAAGAGGTACAGCGCTCTGAGGTATAGTATTAGCTTTATGTCTGAGGAAGGAAGGGTCACCTACATGGGATATGAAGTAGAATCAGTAGTTATGAATGAAAAGATTACTAAAATAGCTCAGTATAATTTGCTGAAGATAAATGTACTTGTCTGTAGTGTTCTAAAGCTTTATCATTTTTATTACTATTTCTATTTTGTCGACAGTAGTTAGGTACCAACTTGATATAAAATGAATTCTGCCTTCCAGATGTCATTTTACTACAGGTATAAAGAACAGACTATTCTATTCTTTCTCCGTAGCATACAATATATGTAGCTATAATCTCCAAAATCACTGTATCATAAATTCATATCTACTTTGCTATTCACTTTTACCCTTAGGTCATGCTGACCATTTAATGACTTTCTGATACTGTTCCCTTTGAACACCCATTTTGTTTTATTGGGTTTTTCCCTAATGCAATAGTAGTTTCTATTTTGAAGGAGCAGTTTCTTTTCTACTCTCATTTTGTTGTTTCCATTCCATTCCATATTTCTAAGCTCTCTGGGTACCTTTATATTGCTTTGCTGCCTTCACTGCTATTTGCATCACCTCCCAGTTTAATATCATCTATGAATTTCATTAACATGCTTTTTGCTCCCTCTTCATCATTAATGCAGCAGCCATATAGGACTGGACATAATACTGATCCTTGCAGCACCTAGACACATCTCCCAACTTCACACATTTCCATTTATGGTTTATCAATATTTTTTATGGTTCTCCAGCCAGTTTTGAATCCATGTGACTCTGCTTATATCCAGGACAATTTGAATTAATTGTGCACAGATGTCTTGAAACACTATCAAAGGCTTCACTAAATTTGAGAAATACTACATCTACCACATTTATTTTTTCATTTGTTGAGATTCTATCTAAATCCTCACATTTTCAGACTAGCTTAATGTTTATAATTCTAGTGATCTCTACATATTTACTTATTTCAATATTTGCACCATTACTTTCATGTAATAAATATAGATAAAACATTGATCTTTACTATTTGAAGCCCCCTCTTTTCATTTTTCATTTTGATATAATTTTAGATTTACAGAAAAATTATAAATATAGCAGAGTGAGTTCCCTTACAATCTTCCTCCCAACTTTCCCAAATGTTAATCTCTTACAAGACCATGGTACGTTTGTCACAACTAAGAAATGAACAATGATATAATACTACTAACTAGACTATTGCGCTCTCTCAGTTCCAGGATGTAGGATACCACATTGCATTTAGTGATCATGTCCCCTTAGTCTGTACTTGCATCCTTGTTTTTTTATTACCTTGACACTTTTGAAGAGTGCTGGTCAAATGTTTTGTAGAATGTTCCTCAATTGGTGTTTGTCTGATATTTTCTCATATGACTGGGGTTAAAATATTTTGGATAGACTACCACAAAAACAAAATACCCTTATCACTGCATCACACTGGAAGTATATAGCATTAATATGAGTTATCACTGATAATGTTAATTTTAATTACTTGGTTAAGATGGTATCTACCAGGTTTCTCCACAGTAATTTAGAAATTTACACTTCCCACAATCTATCCTATGCATTCTCAGTGATGGGTATTACAATGGCCCCAAGAAAGTAAAAATGTGTTCTTAGTGGAGGCAAAAAAAGCTTACTCTTTTTATGCATGAAACATATACATATAGAGATGTAAAGTATATTTGTGGTATTAAAATTTCATCATGGGGAAGCCAGGATGGTTCAGTGGGTTAAGCGCTCACTTTGCAGCCCCAGGGACCGAGGATCTAATCTTGGCCCCGGCCCGTGCGGATCCATATGCTGAACTGGGGAGTGCCCCCAGTTCGGTTCTCTCTCTGTCTCTGTATCTCTCTCTCTCTCTCTCTCTCTCTCTCTCTCTCTCTCTCTCTCTCTCTCTCTCTGTCATAAATAAATAAATAAATAATTAAAAAAAAATTCATCAGGTGTTAGGGGGCATTAGAAAAAAAAATGTCTAAAAAGCTTCCTGTGTGTGCTTGTGGGTAGAAGTAGGTGGTTGATAAAGGTGTGTGGGGAGGAGTGGCTATCAGGTATTGCTCTATTCATTGGAAGCAATCACTAAGCCTAACACACATTTAAGGGGAGAAAACTTAATTAAGCTCTACCTCCTGGAGGAGGGAGTACCTACATATATTATTTGGAAATCTTCTGTAAGAATATTCTTTTTTTTTTTTCTTTAAGTCATCATTTTGGACAATTTTCTGTCAATAGCTTGGGTCTGTGTTTTTGTATTTGGATCTTCCAAGGAATAGATGCCAAGATGAGATTAGATATATCAAGGATTTACTAAGAACTACCTATACAAGGTAAAGAGGAGGAAGCAAGGGAAGACCAGAGAGCCTTCAGACTGTGAAGTAGGTTTGACACTTGTGATGGAGAAGGAAAAGGAAGGAGAGCTAGGTAGGATTTCAGACTGCAACACAGTTCTAAAAAAGTTTTGGCCCAGCCAATGGAGAGTCCTTAGCCAAAGTACCCCATTAAAGGAGTCCTGTATCTCATAGGAAAAGACCTGAGTTACATCCTCCACCACATGCAATCATTGCCTGGATGGATCACATGTGAATCATAGCTGTGGCATGAACTTGGGAGTGGGGTCATCAGTCAATTATGTTCTCTGCAGCAAGAGATCTAAGCAGTACATTTTCATGTCCATCACAGTCTATACTTTTACATAGTCTTATTAAAAACCAAAAATTAGTTTTGAAAGAATATTACCTCTTTTCTCATTTTATACTTTCTTTACTTTTCCAAATATAGTTGCATATAATACAATAACAATTCCTTAGAAACCATACCTGTTTTCCCACTTAAAAATACTACTTAATACCTACTGACACTCATAAATAGTCAAGTAGCTTAAATTAGATAACCTTCCTGACAATGACAATTATAAACTTTGGCTAATATTTAAAAAACACAACTATTTGAAAGCACTGTGGAGCAATGACAAGCAGGTAGAAACTGAAGGGGATATAACCCTTGAAAGAAAGAAAGCCAACAGATGCTATCTATATTTTCTGACTTTTCTAGTAAGATTATTTTCCAGTATGCATGGTGTATGGGGTATAGAGCTTAAGAAGAGGCAGAAGTTTTGGAGGGCTGAGGTACCGTATTTTCCAGCGTATAAGACGACCGGGCGTGTAAGACGACCCCCTAATTTTACAGTTAAAACATAGGTTTAGGCCTATGTTCGCTGTATAAGACTACAGCCTCGGAAGTGGGGGGTAGTCTTATACAGCGAATATAGGCCTAAACCTATGTTTTAACTGTAAAATTAGAGGGTCGTCTTATATGCCCGGTCATCTTATACGCCGGAAAATATGGTATTAGAAGCTAGAATTTGAGGCTACTGGAGCAGCTAGAAATTGAAAGAGGAAGTCTTCAAAGAGGAGAAACCACTGGAAGATAGCTCCAAAATGGGTAAGGGCAGCATAATACCCCCTCCCAAATCCTTGGCTGATTCCTGAACTGTGCATGTACACAGTGAGATCCAAGAAATGTAGAGGAAAGCAACAGCTAAAAGACTGAAAATATCTCACCAGAAATTTCAGCAGCTTCTCAGTGATGATGAGTCAGAGTTTAGAGGGTGAATCCCTAAAGTTAGAGGTCTTTTGGTAAACACCTAAGATTTTCTAGGAACCCCAGAAGATTATACCTTAAGAGTACGGTCCATGCTTAAGACTAAGGGGAAAACTGAAATAAATAAATTTCAACCAAGCCTAAAACCAAACATCCACAGAATCAAGGAAATTATACCAGTAATTTAACCACTTGTTAGAACAAAATTCAAAACTCTTTAGAGGAAGGCATAACAGAATCAAGAATTTTTAAACATATTATCCACAATGGTAATATGCTATCAAAAAATTACAATATAAGAGAAAATCTGGGAAAATATGACCCATAGTCAAAAGAAAAAAGTCAACAGAGATTAACTCACTGACAACCCAGATTTTGGGATTAACAGACAAAGACTTTTAACCAGCTATGATATACATGTTAAAGAATGTAAAAGAATAAAAATTTTTTTCTAAAAGACTGAGAAAAAACAATTGGAATATGTTTAATAAGCTGATGACACTGATGTAATTGATAGATGATGATGGTAAGTAACTGACACAACAAAAAACTCAGGGACATATCTTGAGTTGTCTAACCCATCTCTAAGTAATTAATAATCCCTTTATCCTTTCCAGTGATTATGGAGAAGGTGAGGATGTGACCCAGTCAATGAGTCATGAAGGCAAGTGTGCTAGAAAGCTTCTGAGAAAGATTTAATATTCTTAGAAAGAAACATATATGAAGAGATGGTGTTTTCTTTTGCTAGATGCTATTCTGATTAGATTTGAAGACTGGAGTTGCAGTGGTCATCTTGTGACCATGAGAAAACCAAGTCTAAAGACAAAGGCTAATACTTTGAGGATAGCAGAGTGGAACAAAAAATTTTTGGATTCAGATGATGCCACTGAGCAGCCAAAATAACCAACCTTGGAGTGCTCCTATTTTGAAAGTTCTTATTTGAGAATACATTTTACAAATCTTTAAGCAATTTTGAGGTTTAGAAAAATTTTCAATTGAAATTGAAATTATTTTCAATGTGTACTTACTAGGAATCTGGTATTGTGCTTAGTGCTATACCTTAATTAGCTATTTTTATACAATAAACCCATGAGATAGCTATTGTAATGCCCATTAACAAAATAAGAGACTTCATCTCATAGAATTAAATTCCACTACCCACAGTCACATAGCTAATAAATGGCACAACTGACAATTCAAAATTTCTTACTTCAAAGTTAGGCTCATAGCTACAATAGCTCTTGAGATAGTTATTTATAATTATTATTAATTATTCAATCATTATTACACACACACAAAAGTATTATTATACACACACAACATATTATGGGGTGGTATGTACTGTGATAATTTCCTGAAATTATATACAGATAAAAAGTTTTTTAGAGGAAACAGTACCTGAGATTGTACATGAGAACAAATATTAAGACAACCCTACAAATAGGCTTGATAAAAGTGTTTTCCACTTGGTAAACAATAGCCTAAGTAAGTAACATGCTTTACTTATTTCAGTAGCTTTACTTTTAGAGTGGTTTGAAAAGCAGGACAAATTGAAAAGGTCTGTATTATGAGTTGAGAGGTATGAATCATTTTTGTCAAGTTTGAATCTGTTGGGATATATAGGAAGGCCATCTTTGACTAATGAAAATTCTCAAGAGCATAGCGGCAATCATATATTCAGATTAACTGTTAATTCTCATTGCAATTATGATATGCTTAAGGACCTGCTTAGAAAATCACCAAGTACTAAAAGTAAACAAATATTTACACATTATTTTACTAACGTACATTGTGCTACACTAGATGCAGGAGATATAATATGTAATATGAGCTATCGCAAGCAGTATACACATTCTTGTTCAGGAGATGAGATCAATACCCACGAAATAACAAGAGTATAATGCAAGGAAGTATATCAAACACTTAATCATATGACAGTAAAAATAAAGAGGGGAAGCTGGGATGGCTCAGCGGGTTAAGCACTCACTTTGCAGCCTAGAACACAAGGATCAAATCCTGGGCCCAGCCCATGTGGATGCATATGCTGAACTGGGGTGTGCCACCAGTTCAGTTGTCCGGGGCCTATGTGGAAGGCTCCCCACCCAGTTCCTGCCCTGCACAGCCCTGCACCCACCCGTGGAATGAAACTATGTGGAAGACTAGTGCTGTCAACTATGGAGGCTGCTCTGGGCCCTCCTCATTCTCTCTGTCTCTCTCTGTCTGTCTCTCTGTCACAAAAAAACAATAAAAATAAATCTTTAAAAAAATAAATAAATAAAGAGAAAAATATCTATAATCAGTTATCAAATGCATATCTGTATATCACCTTACAAGTTTCAATAAGTTTTCATACTATCTCATCTGAAATTCAAAAAATTGAATAAAGATTGGAAAGACAAGTAATACTTAATCAGCATGTAATGACAACTACCATTAATGATAATCCATATAAAGCACTTTTCATTCTCTCTTTCGCATTTTATCCTCACAAGAATCCTATGTAGTTAGGACTAATGTTCCCACATCTAGATACTGAAACTAAGTTAAATCAACTACCTGAGAACATATAACTAATAATTTACACAGTTGGTACTTAATACTAACATTGAAGTTGATACCAGTTTCAAAGTTGAGAGTTCTACTACTGAATTTTGACAATGCTGTGAAATACTAAATCTCAAAAAACCTACAAACATCTCGAGTCTATTTTTATTTTATTTTATTTTTTTTGACAGAGAGAAATACAGAGACAGAGACAGAGAGAGAACTGAACTGGGGGAGCTCCCAGTTCAGCACATGGTTCCACACGGGCCAAAGCCGGGATTCGATCCGCGGTCCCCGGAGCTGCAAAGTGAGCGCTTAATCCACTGAGCCATCCCGGCTTCCCCTGCATCTTGAGTCTATAAAGAAAACTTTTCTTTATTTTGTCTGAAGTAGGCTGAAGCAAAACTTCAGTAAGTCTAAACATTACTTGAAACATCACCGTGAAGAATTTTTCAAAATATAGGTCAGTATAATAAAGCCAATGCTATATTCTCATCACACCAAATCTACATTTGTCTCCAAGGTAAGTAGGGTGGGACTAAATGTAAGGTGGACATTCTAGCCTCTCTTATAGTTTGTTGTTGATGAGGTGTTACAAGACAAATATAGGGGGTTTGTTGCTACATAAGTCCATAAGACGCTCAGCTGACTTCTTTAAAACTTCACAGGCCATGAGGGATTGGCATGAAATAGTCAAAGTGATAAAAATCACGATCTACAACCAAGGTTGCTCTACCCAGAAAGGCTATCATTTACAATTTAAGAAGAAATAGTTTCCCAGTAGAGAAAATGTTAAAGGAGCTCATCACCATTAAACCAGTATTACAAGAAATGTTAAAGGGACTTCTTTAAGTAGGAAAGATCTAAAATATGAATAAGAAAATATAGGAAAGAAAAAAAAATCTTACTGACAAAGACAAAAAAGTAAAAACAGCAGATAAAACAACTATAAAGCTAGTATGAAGGTTAAAAGACAAAAGTAGAAAGGTCATGTGCAATTATAACAATAAATCAAAGGACACATATAAACACACATGTACACAAGAATTTTAAAAATAAGGACAAAAACATGAACATGGATGGAGTAAAAATTTTACCAACTTTAGAATGTGTTTGAATTTAGGTGACCATCAGCTTAAAATAGACTGCTATAAGCATAGCTTAGTACATATGAAACACATGGTAATCAAAAACTAAATATCTAAGAAATCCAAACACAATACTATGGAAAGTCATTAACATACAAGAGAGCAAGTGAATAAGAACAAAGAACTGCAAAAACAATCAGAAAATGATTAGCAAAGTAGCAGTAACGAGGAAGCCAGGATAGCTCAGTGGGTTAGGCACTCACTTTGGAGCCCTGGGACCAAGGATCGAATCCCAGCCCCGGCCTGTGAGAACCCATATGCTGAACTGGGGAGTGCCTCCAGTTCAGTTCTCACTGGGGTGAGACCCGGACCCAGTTCCTGCCCTGTGGAGCCCTGCGCCCACCTGTGGAATGAAACCATGTGGAAAAACCAATGATGTGCAACTATAGAGACTGTTCTGGGCTCTCCCCCTTCCCTTTGTCTCTGTATCTCTCTCTCTCTCTCTCTCTCTCTCTCTCTCTCTCTCTCTGTCAGAAACAATAAAAATAAATCTTTAAAGTAGCAATAACTACATATCTATCAATAATTACTTTAATTTAAATGGACTAAATGTTCTAATCAAAAGACTAAATGAATTTTTTTTTAAATGAGGGGACGCTGGGATAGCTCAACAGAATGAGCATTTGCCTGACTATAGTGAGGTCCGGGGATTAAACCCCAGCACCCTCTCATTCAAACCCATATACTGAACTGCAGTGCAATTGGTAACTGCCAGGATGGCAGTGAAGGCTCTCACCTCCCATGCAAGAGGCCCCCAGTTCAGTGCCTACGCCACCCAGCCCCACATCCACCTGTATGTAATGAAAGTATGTCACAACTAATGATGTAAAACTACGGAGAGTGCTTTGGGTCCTCCTCCCTTATCTCTCTCTCACCTTCTCTCAAAAAAAAGAAAAAATCACCCACACATATGCTGCCTACAAGAGACCCACTTCAAATCAAAAGAATATAGAGACTCAAAGTAAAAGGATGGAAAAGATACCTCATGCAAATAGAAACCAAATTAAAAAATAAAAAAAGCTAGGGTAGCAATAGTTAGACAAAATAGACTTTAAAACAAGAGCTATAACAAGAGACAAAGAAGGGTATCTCATAATGATAAAGGGATCAATCCAACAAGAGTATATATGTCTCATAAAACAGTACACACTTGGGAAGCTGGGATGGCTCAGCGGGTTAAGCGCTTGTTTTGCAACCCCGAAGTCCAAGGATCAAATCCCAGCCTGGGCCCATGCAGATCCATATGCTGACCTGGGGTGTGCCCCCAGTTCAGTTCTTGCCAGGGCCTATGCAGGAGGCTCCCAGCCCAGTTCCTGCCCTGTGCAGCCCCACACCCACCTGTGGAGTGAAACTATATGGTAAACCAATGCTGTCAACTATGGAGACTGCTCTGAGCCCTCCCCCTTCTCTGTCTCTTTCTGTCTGGCTCTCTGTCTGTCAAAAAGCAATAAAAATAATCTTTAAAAACAGTATACACTCAACATAGGAGCACATAAATATATAAAGCAAATATTGAGGGTCATAGAGGAAAGGTCAACAATAATACAGTCATTGTAGGGGACTTTAACACCCCATTAACATCAACAAACAGGTCACCCAGACAGAAAATAAACAAGGAAACAGAGGCCTTATATGACACATTAGACTAGGTAGATTTAATTGATATTTTTAGGACATTTCACCCAAAGCAGAAGAATATACATTCTCTTCAAGTGTACATGGAACATTGTCTAGGACAGACCAGATATTAGGCAACAAAACAAGTCTCAATAAATGTAAAAAGGTTGAAATAATATCAAGCATCTTCTCCAATCACAATAGTATGAAATAGAAATAAATTATATGAACAAAGCTAAAAAACACACAAGCATGTAGAGGTTAAATAACATGCTACTAAACAACAAATGGGTTAACAACAAAATCAAAACAGAAATGAAAACATACCTTGAGAAAAATAAAAATGAAAACACAAAAACTAAAATCTAAGGAACACAGCCAAACCAATTCTAAGAGAAAAAATTTTGGCAATACAGGCCTACCTCAAGAAACAAGAATAATCTCAAATAAATACCCTAAACTTCCACTTACAATAACTAGAAAAAGAACTTAAAAAGCCCAAAATGGGGGAAGCCGGGATGGCTCAGTGGGTTAAGCGCTCACTTTGTAGCCCCAGGGACAGAGAATCAAATCCCGGCCCTGGCCCGAGTGGACCCATATGCTGAACTGGGGAGTGGCCCCAGTTCAGTTCTAACTGGGGTGAGACCCGGCCCATTTCCTGCCCTGAGCAGCCCCACACCCACCTGTGGAGTGAAACTATGTGCAAAAACCAATGATGTGCAACTATGGAGACTGCTCTGGGCCCTCCCTCTTCTCTCTGTCTCTGTATCTCTCTCTGTATCTCTCTCTCTCTCTCTCTCTCTCTCTCTCTCCTCTCTCTCTCTCTCTCTGTCAAAAACGATAAAAATAAATCTTTAAAAAAGCCCAAAATGAGTAGAAGGAAGGAAATAATAAAATATAGAGCCTAAAAAAAAAATAAAATAAAATAAAAATCAATACAGCTGGTTCTTTGAAAAGATAAAGAAAAAAAGAGGCACAAAATAAACAAAATCAGAAATGAAGGCAAGAAATGACAACCAAGACCACAGAAATACAAAGGACTGTAAGGAAATACTACAAAGAATTATACCAACAAATTGGACAACCTGGAAGAAATGGATAAATAAATTCCTGGAAATATAACAATAATTCTATATCTATCCTCTAACTGTTCCAAAAAATTCAAGAGGAGAGAATGCTCCCAAACTCATTTTATTATATAAGCATTACCCTGATACCAAAACTAAGAAAGAAATTACAACAAAGAAAGGAAGGAAGGAAGGGAGGAAGGAAGGAAGGAAGGAAGGAAGGAAGGAAGGAAGGAAGGAAGGAAGACAAAATGATCGGCCACTATCCCTGATGAACATATGAAGGGGGACCAAAAAAGCAAAACAAAACAGAATTATCTTCTGGAGGGCGGGCTCCTTATAGTACTGGCTTCCCCAGCTAGGTGACAGTTCTAGGAACCCACCTGCATCACTGTACCAGCTGGTGGTGGTGTGAGAGACTGCATTCAGCTTCAGTGATTTTTTTTTGTGGCAAACAGGTGACTGGTTCTTTCACCATGACAACAAACCTGCCCACACCACACTGAATGTTCAGCAGTTTTTAACCTCAAAGGCATGACTCCCATGCCCCACCCTCCATATTCACCAGATATCACCCCAAGTGAATTTTTCTTTTTTTGTTTCTCTAGATCAGTGGTTGGCAAACTGCGATGAAAAAAGTCCTCGAAGGGAAACATTTCACTGCTGTAGAAGAGGTGAAACAAAATTTGGTAGAAGCACTAAAGAACACCAAAATCAACCAGTCCAAAAACTGTTTTGAGCAGTGGAAAGTGTCCCGATAGGTATATTGCATCAAATGGAGAGTACTCTGAGGGTGACTGAAGTTCAAACATGTAAGAATAAATACACAATTTTTTATAAATAAATTTCATTTTGGTGGTGGGTCTCCCTTGTATATGCAAAAATTCTCAAGAACACATTAGCAAACCAAATTCAGCAATACATTAAAAAGATCACATACTTGGGATACAAGTATGTTTCAATATCTGAAAATCAATTAATATGATACACCACATACAATGAAGAATAAAAATCATCATATCAATAAATATAGGAAAAGCATTTCACAAAATCCAACATCCATTTATGATAAGAACTTTTAGCAAACTGGGAACAGAGGAAATATATCTCAACATAACCGAGGCCATATATGACAAACCCACAGCTAACATCATACTCAACAGTGAAAAGCTGAAAGCTTTTTATCTAAGATTAGGAAGAAGAGAAGGACACCCATTCTCATCACTTTTATTCAAAATAGTATTGGGGGGAAAGCCGGGACGGCTCAGCGGGTTGAGCGCTCGCTTTGAGGCCATGAGGACCGAGGATCGAATCCCGGCTCTGGCCCAGGCAGGACCCACATGCTGAACTGGGGGAGTTCCCACAGTTCAGTTCTCTAACTGTCTCTGTCTCTGTCTCTCTCTCTATCTGTCAAAAAGTAAAATAGAAATAACTATGCACTGAAGACAAAAAGATAATTTCTCTCTATAAATGTGAAAAGATAAAAAAAAAAAAAAATAGTATTGGAAGTCCTAGTCCCAGCAATCAGACAAATAAAGGCATCCAAATTGGAAAAGAAGTAAAACTGTCATTATTTGTGAATAACATACTATGTAAAAGAACCCTAAAGAATCCACTAAAAGGCTATTAGGACAAATAAATAAATTTAGTAAAGTAGCAGATACAAAATTAATATTCAGAAATTGGTTGCATTTCCACACACTAATGAGCTATCAGAAGTGAAATTAAGAAAGAAATCTTACTTACAATTGTATCAACAAGAATAAAATATTGAGGAATAAATTTAACCAAGAAGGTAAAAGACCTGTACTCGGAAAACTATAAAACATTAAAGAAAAAACCTGAAGATACAAATAAATGGAAAGATATACCATACTCATGGTTAGGAAGAATTAATATAATTAAAATGTCCATTCTCTAAGCTCGGAGAAGCCAGGATGGCTCAGTGGGTTAAGCGCTCACTTTGCAGCGCTGGGGACCGGGGATCGAATCCCGGCCCCGGCCCGTGCGGAACCATGTGCTGAACTGGGAGCTCCTCCAGTTCAGTTCTCTCTCTGTCTCTCTCTGTCAAAAATAAAAATTAATTAATTCATTCATTAAAATGTCCAAACTACCCAGAGCAATCTATAAGTTCAATACACTACCTATCAAAGTACCAATGGAGATATTTCCAGTCAAGATAGTGGAGTAGGTAAACTCCACCTCCTCTCAGGACCACATCAATTACAACTAAACTACAGAACCATCACTGAAAATTGCCTGAAGTCTAACTGAACCAAAGCCCTACAACTATGGATATAGAGAAGCCACCTTGAGATTGTTAAGAGGGACAGAGAATTGAAATGGGTTGGTCCCACACCTATTTGTGAACATTAAAAATCTGGAGGGATATGTCCGATGTGGAGGTACACCCCAGAGGAGTAAGGCCCAGGGTTCTAGTGCTGGGAATACCAGTAGAGATTGTGATTAAATGAGCTGAGGGGGTGGCTGAAGTCCTAGGTGTTCCTCCTAAAGTGCCTACACACAGATTTACTTGCTGACGAACTCACTTGCTCTGAGGTCCAGAGCTGAGGCAGCAGTTTGAAAGGTGCCCTGGACATACAAGGAGGAACTGAGTTGTCTAGCTTCAGGGAGAGGGCTGGAGGGGCAACTTTCTCCTGGCAAAAGGAACTGGTGGAAACCATTCTTTCTTTGTTGAGCCTCCCCTCACCTGCATGCAAACGCAGGTAAATGCCATCAAACTGGCTATCACCTTTTCTCTGCCCCACCCCAGTGATTCGCTGAGACCCTGCCCTACCCAAGCTGCTTCCAGTGCTTTTTCTGTACAGTTTGTCTTAGCTCATGCTTCAAACTTCCATAAAACCTCTCCACGGTCCACAAAACCCAAACAAGCTGCATATGCCTTTAGTGTGTCTCATAGCTCTGCCTGAGCAGCCCTATGCCCAGCACTAGCAGCAGCCAGCCTCAGTTTGTGGCTTGGCCTCTTGAGGCACCTCCAACTCCAATGCAGGTGGTGGCCATCTGTGGATGGCTTTGTAGTTCATACAAGGTGGCTTCTGGAAGGGCACAGGCTGCAGCTAAACTTGGCGCAGGAGGCTCCACAGTGTGCACACTTGGTGGCCAGCTTCAGACCAAGCAGAGCATCACTGGCTGCCTCCAAGCACAACATATCCAAAGGACAAACTGAGCAGGCACCAGGGCCCTGATGAAGCAAACCCCACTCTGTAGGGTCAGCCCTTGCACCACACAACCTCCACTATAGTCACAGACAGTCCTCACAACCAGTCGAAGAGCAAATCCCTCCCACTGATGTACAAACAGCAACCAATGCTCAACTACAACAGGAGGGCACACAAGAAACCCATCTGGAGCACCCGGCTATGGTGACCAGGGATACTGCACCACTGGATCCCACAGGACCCCTACTATATACAGCCACTCTACCAAGACCGGGAGCCCTACCTAATACATAGTAACAAACACAGAGAGGCAGCCAAAATGGGGAGGCAAAGAAACATGTCCCAAATAAAAGAATGGAGCCAACATTTAGAAAAAGAACTAAACAAAATGGACACAGGCAATCTACCAGACACAGAGTTCCAAACACTGGTTATGAGGATGCTCAATGATCTCAGGGAGAACTTCAATAAAAAGATATGAAACATAAAAACGAAGATAGAAAATATAAAAAAGAGTCAGAAATAAAGACTACCATAACTGAAATGAAGAATACATTAGAAGGAAACAACAGTAGATTAGATGAAGCAGAGGATAAAAATCCGTTTTTAGAAGATAGAAAAAACCCAAACAGAACAGCAAAAAGAAAAAAAGAATCCAAAAAAATGAAGACAGTTTAAGGGGCCTCTGGCACCACATGAAGTGTATCAACATTCACATTATAGGGGTACCAGAAGAAGAGAGAGAGCAAGGAATTTAAAACCCATTTTAAGAAATAATGACTGAAAACTTCCATAACCTAGCATAAGAAATATATAGGGGAAGCCGGGATGGCTCAGTGGGTTAAGCACTCACTTTGCAGCGCTGGGGACCAGGGATCGAATCCCGGCCCCAGCCCGTGTGGAACCATATGCTGAACTGGGAGCTCTCCCAGTTCAGTTCTCTCTGTCTCTGTCTCTGTATCTCTCTCTCTGTCAAAAAAACAATAAAAATACATAAATAAATATTAAAAAAAAAAAAAAGAAATATATATACAAGGCCAGTAAGGGAAAAGAGCCCCAACAAGGTGAATCCAAACAGACCAATGCATCATAATAAAAGTGTCAAAATTCAAAGACAAAGAGGAATCCTTAAAGCAGCAAGAGAAAATCAATTACTTATAAGAGAGCTACAATAAGATTTCTCAACAGAAACTTTGCAGGCCAGAAGAGATTGGCAGGAAATATTCAAAGCAATGAAAGCAATGAAAGCAATGAAAGCAAGGACCTAAATCAAGATTACTCTACACAGCAAAGCTATCATTTAGAATGGAAGGACAGACAGAGCTTCCCAGACAAGAAAAAATTAAAGGAGTTCACCATCAAACCAGTATTACAAAAATCTTAGAGGGACTTCTTTAAAACAAAGTGAAAAAAATAAAAATAAAAAATACGAATAAAATGGAAATAACTACATATCTATCAACAACTACTTTAAATGTAAATGTTCACTTCAGCATTTATTCTACAATGACGAAGATGTGGCAGAAGCCTGGGTGTTCATCAGTGGATGAACAGATAAAAAGTAGGTGGTACAGATATACAATAGAATATTACTTGGGCATGGATGGGAATGAGTTCTTGCCATTGGTGGCAGGATGGATGAAACTGGTGGGTATTTTGCTAAGTGGAGTATGTCAAACAGAGGACAGATGCAATGTGATTTTGCTTATATGTGCAATCTAAAAAACAAAATAAAACAGAAACAAACTCATAGAGAACATTTTTTTAGCTTAAAACATTTATTTACTTGTTTGTTTGTTTCTATTGTTAAATTTATTGGGGTGACATTGATTGGTAACAATTAGATAGTTTCCAGATGTACAAATCTACATTATATAACCTATGTATTGAGAACATTTTGATGACTGCCAGATTGGAGGGGGTTTGGGGGCGAGTGAAAAAGGGGAAAGAATTAAAAAGTACAAATTGGCTGTTACTCAGTAGTCATGGTGATGTAGGGTATAGCATAAGGAACAGTCGATAATATTGTAATAACTATGTATGGTGTCAGATAGACACTAGATTTATCTGGGTGATAGATGGAAGGGGGTTTGTGGAGCAGGGTGAAAATGCTGACGAGATTAAGAACAAATTGCTAGTTACCAAACAGGGGAATGTAAAGCATAGAGAATACTTTACTTCACATCCAGACCAATCTAGTACTAGACTATTCAAGGGGATCACTTCTTTTTATGTCTAACGCTATTAAATGTCTAACAACTATGCTGCATATGAGAAATTAATATAATATTGAATGTCAAAATAAATAAAGTGTTAAAAACAACAACAACAAAGTGTCAATGGTATTTTTCACAGAACTAGAATAAACCTAAAATTTATAAGGAACCATAAAAGACCCCAAATAGCCTCAGCAATCTTGAGAAAGAAGAACAAAGTTGGAGGTAACATGCTATCTGATATCAAACCATACTACAAGGCTATAGTAATCAGAACAGCATAGTGTTGGCATAAAAAACAGACACATAGGTCAATGGAACAGAATAGACAGCCCAGAAACAAACTCATGTCTACATGGTCAATTAACTTATGACAAAGGAGGCAAGAATATACAATGGGCTAAAGACAATCTCCACAGTAAATGGTGTTGGGAAAACTGGACAGACACATGCAAAAGAATGAAATTGGGTCACTTTCTTACACTATATACAAGAATGAACTCAAAATGTATTAAAGACTTAATTTAAATATAAGACACAAAACTATAAAACTCCCAGAAGAAAATATTAAGCAGTAAACTCTTTGTAATTACTCTTAGTAATATTTTTTTTTATATGTCTCTTTGGACAAGGGAAACAAACAAAAACAAACAAACAAACAAACAAAATGGGATGACATCAAACTAAAATGTTTTTGCACAGCACAGAAAACCATAGCCAATTTGAAAAAAATCCTACTGAATGTTAGGAGATATTCGCCAAGGATACATCCAATGGGGGTAAATATCCAAAATTTATTAAAACAACAAACAACAAAAAAAACCTCATACAACTCAACACCAACAGAGCAAACAATTCGATTAAAAAGTGGACAGAGAACCTGCACAGACCTTTCTCTAGAGGACATACACATGGCCAGTAGACATATAAAAAGATGTTCAACATCACTTATCATCAGAGAAATGTAAATTAAAACCACAATGAGATATTACTTCACACCTTTTAGAATGGCTATCATTAGTAAATCAACAAACAATTGTTGGCGAGGATCTGGAGGAAAAGTAACCCTTATGCACTGTTGCGATTGTAAATTCATAAAGCCACACGGAAAACTGTGGAGGACCCGCAAAAAAATTAAAAATAGAACTACATTATGACCCAACAACCCCACTTCTGGGTATTTATACAAAGAAATCCAAAACTAATTTAAAAAGACATATGCACCCCTATGTTCATTGCAGTATTATTTACAATAGCCACTATATGGAAGCAACCTAAGTGCCCATCAGTAGACGAATGGATAAAGAAGATGCAGTACTTTTATACAATGGAATATTACTTAGCCATAAAAAAGAATGAAATCTTGCCATTTGTGACAATATGGATAGACCTAGAGGATATTATGCTAAGTCAGAATAAATCAGACAGAGAAAGACAAAGACCACATGTTTTTACTTCCATGTGGAATCTAAAAAACAAAATAAAAGAACAAAGAAAACAAACAAATTCATAGATACAAAGAACAAACTGATGGTTGCCAATTGGGAGAGAGGTTGGGGGATAAATGAAAAAGTTGTAGGGATTAAGTATAAATTTCCAGTTTTATTATAAAACAGTCACAGGTATGGAAAGTATAGCACAGAAAATAAAGTCAATAACATTGTAATAACTATATATGGGGTCAGATGAATACTAGACTTATCTAGGTGATCACTTTATAGTTTATACACATGTCTAATCACTATACTGTATACCTAAAACTAATATAATATTATATGTCAACGTAACTGAAAAATAAAATTTTTTATAAGTCAGAGCAATTATGTAACTTACATAATAAGATCATTCAATTAATTAAAAAGTCGCCATTTATTGAACACTTACTATATGGCACACACATATATAATATTATATCATGTTATTTAATGCTATAAAGCAAGAATTATAAATTTCCATTTTATATAACAGAACCATAATCATGGTTGTATAGGAGGGCTGGCCAGAAAAAAAATCCAGCCATTGTCAATATAACGGAATTGTTTACATGGCTGGATACTTTCCAGACATCCTCCATATACATCTAATAAGAGGCCAATTGAGTTTTTAATCCATGTCTGTTACATAGTATTATAGTAATTATGTACTTATAGATAGCTGATAAGATGAGCACTTAAACTGCAATGTTTATAAAACCATTTTGTTGTTAAGTCTAGACACAATATTAGTTTTCTTCCAAAAACTTTTCTTACTTAAAGCTTATTTCTAAAAAAAAAAGGAGTCTAATATAATATTCCTATTATTCTTTTGTTTTCTATTACTTGTTAAAAAGTGGATTTTTAATTAAGCTTATTAATTCTTTTCCTTTTCCCATACTATCCAGGAAAGATCTTGGTAAAACCCAGGTTTTGCTAATGATGCATGTTGACTATTAACATTATCATGGTCCTTTTATCTCTTTATTTGCTTTTATCCTGCTCTTAAAAAACATATTTTCTATTGTTATAAAAAAATCAAATTCCCTAATAGATTACAACTTGATGGTTTACAATAGATTACAACTTGATGGGTTAACTCTTTCATATAATGATAATCTCTTATATTTTTTCTCCACCTTATAAGGGATGCTTAATCATCCTTAGCTTAGAATTTATCATCAATTTAATTTATAATCTCTAATAACCACACAATTCTATAAAACTTCTTCTATTAAAGGATACCAGAGAGATGTCAATTCCAGAAGTCTCTTCACATCCACCCCATAAACCCTGTAATTCTCATTCATACTAGATGACGTAAATATTCTTTGCTTGAGACTCCTGTTATTTTTCCAAGTTTTCTTCCCACCCTATTTCATGTACTGCCTCTTTCAAGATCTCTAAAAGAAATACCACCAACACCTCCCCTTTTTCTCCATACTCTTTTCTTTGATCCCTCTCTTACATATCTTTATTATTACAAATGTTTTCCCATTTCTTCACCCTGTATCTTTTCCAGGTTTTTAAACTGCATTTCTTCTTTCTTGCTGAACAGCTTCATCAATGAACCTTATTTCCTCCTAAACTAAATTTTTAGTGTCTATTAATGGTTTATCATCCTCCCTGTCACACAAGATTTGATCATTAGAATTATTTTGAATCTTCCCTCTACCCAACTCACAGTGGTCAACAGATCAGTGTGCTCTTAAATTTAAATGGGTTAAATAACCTAAATCAAAATGGGGGGGAGGTGTTAATAATGCAGATTCACATGCTTCATTCATCAAATAAACAGGATTGCACAGATAAAGCTCAGCAACTTGATTTTTAAATAAACTCCCTGTGTAAGTCTTAGGCAAACTATGTTTTGGGGAATGAATGCATTATATCAAATTTCTCTTAATTCTGTAGATTCTACCTTTTCAAAATTTCTCATCCATTTCCTTCCTTTTCTATAGCCTCTACCCTAGTTTAGGTCTGCTTGATCTCTCAGTTGGACAATTGTAATAGGATTTCCTTGCCTCTAGGATATCTTCCACTCTGACTCATCCTACACACAGGAGTCTTATTAATCTTACTAAATCACAGCTCTACTCAGTTAATGTGACAAGAATTTATTGAGAACTTACTATATACTAGATGCTCTAGGGCAGAAGGTTCCAAATGAAGCTGATAATGAGAATCATTAAGTAGAAGAAACCTTTTCAAAACAGATTCTCTACCCCTCTCCAAGCTTACTAATTTGCAATCTCCAGAGCTAGAATTGAGAGAAGTTTATTTTTAAGAAGTTCCTCAGGTGATGCTAATGCTTTTGGGCAACACTAGACTGGAGCATATATCAGCTAAAACATTCTTATGTATTTCAGGGTATACTAGGGGAGACATAAACCTATGCAAACAACTACCATGTAACATACTGATTAATGCTATATTAAAAGTATCAAGTGCCATTGGAAAGATTACGGTAATTATAACTGCATTAAATACATTTAGTAAAACACTCAGCTAGAAGAAATATTCTCCTCTCCTAATTTATCACAACATGTTTTCCATAATTCTCTTATGGTCCCATTTTTATTTAGCACTAACTTATTTTTGTATATGCTTCACTTACTCTATACTTTTACTTGAGTACAAAGTTTGGCATCATTAGGGTACATAATCTGACAAGAAATTTTTTTCTGAGTTCTAATTTGTATACTGGATAAAACTGTACTGAAAATACTAAACTTAGCGTATTATACATTTAAGAAATTACATCAAAAGTACAATGTTCTTGTAACTCTCGGATATATGTGACCAAATTTATAGATTTTAATCTCAGTTCAGCACTTGGTACAGTTCCTTCAATATAGAACATACTCAATAAGAAAGTTATGCATGAAACTAGGGGGTTTGGGAAAAATGTCTTTGGATATGCAAAAACATACTTAATATGTCCAGTACCCAAAATAAGAGGTTACAGATTCCAAATGAAATAATATGCTGGTGGTCTTCGAAAACTAATGCCCTACGAGACAAAATCAATCAGCCTGTTTGTTTTATTTGAATGACCTAGTATTGTTTTGGGATGTGTTTTGTTTTGTTTACAAATTTTAATTAGAAAGTCTTTTGTCTGGGCAAATATTCTGATTTACCACAGTCTCTATCACTCCCTATTATCTTATGCTAATCTGATTTACATATTCATGTTACATTATCTATATGCCTAATGATGTCTCCCAATCCTTATACTATACTGTTCCCAATAATTTCTGCATTTTGAGTGTTGGCTATTGTTATGAGCTGAATTGTGCCACAACCCACCCCCAAAATTCATAGGTTGAGGTCCTAATCCCTCAGCCTCAGAGTGCAACCATATTTGAAGAGGTCTTTAAGGAGGTAATTAAATTAAAATGAGGTCTTTAGGATGGGCCCTAATCCAGTATAAGTGCTGTCCTTATAGGAAGAAATTTGAACATAGATGTGTACATGCATATGTACACCATAGGAAACACCATCTGAAAACAAAGGCAGAACATGGCCATCTATAAGGCAAGGAGAGAGGCCTCAGAATGAAATCAACCCTACTTTGATCTTGGACTTCCTAGCCTCTAGAATTGTGAAAAAACAAATTTATGTTGTTTAAGCTACCCAGTGTGTGGTATTTTGTTATGGCAGTCCTAGCAAACTAATACAGCTACCAACTATATTTCACATTAATCTTAACTTAAGCATTTTTACATCAAAATTATGTTTACCGTGTTCAAGTCATTCTGCCAGGCACAGCGGTGAATTCAATTCTAAGTAGCTTAGAATCCAGTAAATGTGGCAAACTATATGTAAAATACATTCATCAACATAAATAAGAAACATTACAAGACCTTAAGCAAAAAATGCCAAATAAAGAGTGTATTTATAATTCTATAGATTCTCTGGAGGAGAAAACTGACTATGGGCTACATATCAAAAATTTTTAAATTCGAAATTTGACATGGGTCTTGAAAGATAAGTAAAACACAACTAAGCAGAGGGGGAAAGGACATCTAAGGGAAAGGAATAGAGTGTACAAAGTCAAATATATGTCTACTCCTAGAAAGAACATTTTCCCTAAGTATATCTAACTTAGATTCAAGTCTCCTTTCTACTTTCTAAACAACTCACTATATACTTTTAAATTAACTACCTAAATCTTTATAAAATTTAGGGGTTTTTTTTTGCTCCTGCCAGATAAATATCATTGCAACTAACTTTGTTCAGTCCAGTACTGACACCTAAAGGATGCTCTAATTCATCTTTAAGGCCTCTTGGGTCTACTGAAAATTAGTTTTATTTTCAAATGGTCTATGAAAGAAGTAAGCAGCTCATGGAGCAGTCTCTTTTGAAATCCTGACCATATTTTGATCTCCTGCCTATCTATGAAATCTCAGAATGTTATATGGCTCCACAATGCAGGTGGCTTGTGTTTTCTTAAGTGCCTCCTCCTCTGAAGAGTGTATTACTCATGTCATTAATGTTTCATATCTAAGTATTCTAATGTATTTAATTTTTTATTTAATGAAATTTCTAACCTTCAGGCTGAGGTAGTTATTCAGAATGTTTCATCCAAGTTGCTGGAAAAGTGCTCATTAGCAGGGAGTTTTGAAGATGTAATTTTAAGAAAGGGGTTGGCAGAAACCTAAACACATAGATCTAAGCTTTCATAAATACTTCCCTGCCCTAACTCTAGAGGATGAAACTCTTCTTAATAAGCAGATAAGTTTTGCTGAAGTTCTTTTTTCGATTTTGGTGACAAGCATTTAACAATTTTTATTGTTATAAGACGTGTTTTAAAGATTTTTTTTTTTTTTAAAGAATTATCTGTCTTGGATACCAGGATAGCTAAGCAGGTTGGGATAGCTCAGCAAGTTGAGTGCTTGCCTTGCAACCCAGAGGTGGGGGCACTGAATCCCAGCCCTGCCCATGCAAACCCATATGCTGAACTTCAGTGCAACTGGTAACCACCAGGATGGCGGGGAAGGTCCTCACCTCCCATGTGGGAGGTCCCCAGTTCGGTTGTTGCCCAGCCCATCCCCATATCCACTTGTGTGGGATGAAACTGTCACAACTAATGATGTACAACTACGGAGACTGCTCTGGGTCCACACCCACCTTCTCTCTCGCACGCGCGCTCACCTTCTCTCAAACAATGAATCTTAAAAAAAAAAAAAAAAATTGTCTGTAAAAAGCCTTATTTCTCCTCTATCATTTCAACATTTACTTTTTTTTATTATTGTAAATGATAGACTTATGTGAGACCATCATCAAATGCCACACACATTGAACCAAAGTGGCTGTGGTTAGCATCCCCTGGTTTGTCTTTTTCTTTTTTTAAGATTTATTTTATTGTTTTTGATAGAGACAGGGAGAGGGTCCAGAGCAGTCTTCATAGTTGTATGTTATCAGTTTTTGACATGGTTTCATTCTACACAGGTGGGCAGAGGGCTGTGCAGGGTGGTAACCAGGTGGGGGCCTCCTACATGGGAGGCATGCCCCAATGAGCTGGGGGCTGAACTGGCAGGTGAGAGCAGAACTGGGGGCCTTCCACATAGAAAGCTAGCCCCAGCAAGAACCAAACTGGAGGGGAGCACATCCCAGTTCAGCATATGGATCCACACAGGCTGGGCCAGGATTTGATCCTCTGACCCAGGGGCTGCAAGGCGAGCACTTAACCCGCTGAGCCATCCCAGCATCCCCCAGCTTTCAGTCATTTTAGATTGAACTGATTTTCTCCTAGAAAGGAGGAGACTCAGCTGAATTAGTTTGATTCTTGGAATGGTTTGGGCTCAAAGCACCTGCCCCTCTTACCATTTACCTTCATATCTATGGAAGATTAAGAACGTAAATCAGAGAAGCTTTGAGACTACACAGAAATTTTAAAAATTCAGGTCTTTGTGCATTACCGAGTTCAGATGAAATTTGGGGGTCAGAAAGAACCAGAATTTAAAATTTAATTGTAAGACAAATTGTACCCAGTGTTTAAAGACTACAAAATGTGTACAGTGCAGTAAAAAAGAAGGAAGGAAAGAAGGAAGGAAGGAAGGAAGGAAGGAAGAAAAAGAAAGCAAGCAAGCAAGCAAAAAAGAAAGAAATGTAAGTAAGTTACTGAATGTTTAAAGATACAAATTTTTGTCTTTTTTTCCATTTTAGTACCTGGTCCTTATGTGACAAAGTGGACCAGAATTTCTGTTACTCCTATTTAAGGTGACCAGATTTTAACATTGGTAAAGCGGGACACCATTGACGGGGGATAGCGGGTTCTTGATTAAAAATTTGGTCTATCTCCCACTGTTCCCTAGCTTGTCCTGCATTCTTTCCAAAAATCAGGACTTTTTTAAAACGCCGTGGGACTCGGGACAAACTGTTAAAAATCGGGACTTTGGCGGGACGTCTGGTCACCCTACATATAGACAGAGGGTGGTGGTGTTAACCAGGGGGTGGTGTCAGACCACACGCTTACCTTGGAGAAACATCTTGAACTTTATAACTGGACAGAAAAAAATGTATGGTGAGGGAGAAGAATAAAAGCAATGGAGAGCGGCGGCTTTCCCGCAGCACAGAGCCGCGGTTACTTGAGGAAACCGCCTCAAACGTAATAGCCTCGTCCACCTAGCAGCGCGGCTTTTCCCGCGGAGTCTCGCCTTCCTGCCGTAGGTCACCTCGACCCGCCCACCCGGAAGCCGTCGTTTTGGCAACATCCTATCGGTCCACCCCCATTCCATCGCCACGCCCACTTCTTTGGTTGTCGTGGGCTAGTCGGGCTTCGATTGGCCCATCTGTCCTTCCCTGTGGGAGACGTTCGGGGCCGCGAGGCTCTGGAATCAATATTTGAATTTGTGGCGCGTACAGTCTGAGAGGTTCGGAGCGGAGCTGGGACTCTTGTGGGAGACAGCAATCATCGATGGTGAGCTACTCTGTGGGGAGAATGACGAAAAGGGCGGCCGAAGATGGAGGGGCATTCAGTCAAGTAGGCCACCTGGAGATGGGGGGACTTCAGCGAGGGTGCTTCACTGGCCTGAGGCAGGCCCTCTAGAGGGTTCGCCTACTCGCAGCCTCCAGGTTCTTCCCTCACGTTGTTTTCCTCTTGTCTCAGAGACTGCACTCCTGCCTCCCTTCTGTCACCGCTGAAGGCTCCTCGTCTTTTAGTGTCTCCTCAGCCTTTTCCCCAGAAGCAACACTTCAGCCCTGACGTGCCCTACACCTCTCCCACATATATTTTACTTCCCATTGATCCATTTGATAATTATGCCCTCGTCTCTATCACCAACACCATCGGAAACTTTCTACCTGCACTTGGCAGTGTGGAAAAATGTCTCCTGCGCAATCCGGTGAGCGTCCCAAACCGCACAAACTGAGTCCAGAACTTTATCAAGGAAGATGCTGCCGTCCTACTCTTCCCACCTGGGGCTATGAAGGTCACGTGGAAAGCAGCTAGTGAAAGCGCTTTGTAAAACGCTACAGCAATGTAAGTTGCTATTGTTGCAATTGCTGACCCTAATAATGGTGGTGTTTCGTATTGAAAACGCGATTATTTTCTTCTTGGTCGGATCCTGTTGATAACATGTTTTATATTGGGGTTATAAATGCTGTCCAGCCCTTAAAACAGAATAAAACCAGTAGATCTGTTGGAGTACTATCAAACAGGCTTAATTTGAAACATAAAAGCAACCACTGATTGAAAAACCTCTTATCTAACCTTTAGCTTCCATGTCTATTATATGACTTCCCTCCACCCCCAATATATTTAAATTCAGATTGAGATTCAAGACCATTTCAGGTGTTCTATGGTATAAATGGACAGCTTACCTCACATCCCCTCTCTATGATTTTAAAATCCTCTATTATCTTTCCAATTTCATAATTCAATTTTATTTTCTATATGTCCAATCTCTAGGACAGAGGTTCTTAATTTTTTGGAGGGTCATAATCCCGTTTAAGAACCAAGAAGGACCTTGGAGCTTTTGTATAGAATATAACATATACACACAAAAATTCCACTTTGAAGTATGGATAGCTATAGGACCCCAGTCCAGTTCTAGACGTTTGTTTGTTTGTTTGTTTGTTTGTTTGTTTACTTACTTACTTATAGCAGAAATGGTTAAACAGCAAACTCAGCTAGGAGTTTTTTTAAAAAATGGTATGTCATTTAATTTCTGGTTGTTCTAAAGGAAGTGCGGATTGAGAAAGCTGAAGCAGTTATATTAGTAACAAAACTTTCAAGTAAGCACTAGTTTAAGAATTTTAGCAAAATAAATGAAATGCTCTCTAAAGTTACAGGAAGGTCATTTACAGATGATAGTGTATGGGCACATAGGCATATAAGAAATAAATTAAAAGAGTTTGTATTCAGAGTCTTTGAATTCGCAAAATTCTTGTTTTTTTAAGATTTATTTTTATTGTTTTTGACAGAGACAGAGAGAAGGGAGAGGGCCCAGAGCAGTCTCCATAGTTGTCCATCATCAGTTTTCGACATGGTTTCATTTCACACAGGTGGGCGGGGGCCTCGCAGGGCGGAAACTGGGCTGGGGGCCTCCCACAAGGGAAGCACACCCCAGTTCAGTATATGAACTGGCCAGAGCTGGGATTCAACCCTCAATCCCTGGGGCTGCAAAGTGAGCACTTAACCCGCTGAGCATCCTGGCTTCCCCTGAATTAACAAAATTCTTGATCAACATGAAGAATTAAAATAATTTATGTGCCTTAATTGTTTAAATATTTTATATTAAAATAATTTTCTTGTAATATTCTACTAGTATGCCCTGAATATAGTCTACATTGTCTTCTGAACTATTTCAAGCATTATGTGTTTCACATTAGAACTTTAATTCACCTGAAATTTAGTTTTGTGTATGATGTGAGGAATGGCTTTAACTAATTTTTATTTCATTGTTCTGTTGCTGTTTGGAAAACCATGGTCCATGGTTCAAATCTGGCCTACTGTCTGTTTTTGTAAAAAACTTATATTGGAACACAGCTACATCCATTTGTTTACTTGTTGTCTGGCTACTTTTGTGTTACAATGTCAGCTTTGAGCAGTTGTGGCAGAGACTACATGGGCCTATATATTATTGTCTGGTCCTTTATAGAAAAAGTTTGTCAGCCCCTGCATTAGGACATCGTTTCTTCACTGAATGGATTTGTTCCATATAGTTCCCTTATATTTGCTTTTGTTGTGAGCTTTCCTAATTTGTCTAGCCCTGCACATATAATACAGAGTTTTAATTACTTTAGCTCTACAATAAAACAACATTGGGGATGCCAGGATAGCTCAGCAGGTTGAGGGCTTGCTTTGCAACCACAAGGTCCAAGGATCGAATCCTGGTTCCGGCCCATGCAAACCCATACGCTGAACTGTGGTGCGCAACTGGTAACTGCCAGGATGGCTGTGAAGGTTTTAGCCTCCCATGCAAGAGGCCCCCAGTTCAATTCCCACCCCATGTGGCCCCACATCCACCTGTGTCAAATGAAACTATGTCACAACTAATAATGTACAACTATGAGGACAACTCTGGGCCCTTCTCTCTCTTTCTCACCTTCTCTCAAACAATAAATCTTTTTAAAAAGGAAAGACAATATCCAAGAATTTAAACTGTTTCCCTTACCCCTTGTATCAACTTGTTCTTTTGCCTTAGTTATTCTTGGCCTTTAGATCCTCCATAGGATTTTCATGATCAGTTTATCAAACACCATGAAAAATCTTTTGTTATTTTAATAGGAATAGCTTTGACTATCCAGATAAATTTGGGAAGAATTGTCATTTTTACAATATTCAGTTTTTCTATCCATGAACATAGTATAACTTGATTGTTCTTATGTCTTTTAGACATAATGTAATTTCATTAATTGTTTCCTTTAGAACGTTCCTTCACAAGGAAGATTGGCCTTTAATTTTGCTTTATTGTGAATGTTTGTTTTTAGCATGGTTGACTTTGTTAAATGATATGAGATGTGTTGTATTCTCCTCTATTTCTTGAAAGAGTTGTATATAGAATTGGTATTAGGGTAGGTCCTCGAATAACCTTGTTTTATCATAATGTCGATGAGGTGCCATAGCTAATTAACTGTTGTTTACGTCAATTAGCCTATGGTAAAATTGGTGTTGTTGTTTTGCTAAAAGCTGCAGAACCTATTGATGATGTTAACTAAAGACTTACTGTATTTCTTTGTTAAATGTTTGATAGAATACACCAGTGCCCTCATCTAGGCCTGGCATTTTCTTTGTGATTGGGTTTTAATGAAATTAAGAAAACAAGAGTAAATTCTATTTGCCTATGTATTACCATTTCTGGTACTCTATTTCTGCTTGTAGATCCAAAATTTCTTCATTATTCTTCAGTCTGAAGAACTTCATTTAACCTTGCTTATAGTATAGCTTGATGATAAATACTGTTAGTGCTTATTTACTTGGAAGTGTTTTAACTTTCATTTTTAAAAGATTTATTTTTAAACTGGATGTATAATTTAGTTTTGTAACACTTTAATATTCTATTGTCTTCTCTTCTTTTTAGTTAGATATTTAGAGACATTCTTTGTTCTGTGTGTAGTGTGTCTTTTTCTCCTGGCTGCTTCCTCTTTTTAAAAGTTAGTTTTATTGAGTCTTCATTTACAGATGGCAAAATTTATTCTTTTTAGGTATATAGTTCTATGAGTTTTTACAAATATAAACAGTTGTGAATTACTGTCATAATCAAGATATAGATTATATATGTAAGTTTATAAAGTTCTCTTATGCTTTTTTATCATCAACTCTCTAACCCCACTTCTACACTATACCAATCACTGTTCTGATATTTGCCTCTATAGGTTTGCATTTTGAGAACATCATGTTAATGGAATCCTATAGTATTCTGCCTTTTATGTCGGGATTCTTTCACTTCATATAATACATTTAAGATTCATTCATGTTGCATGGGTAGAATTTCATTATATATATGTACTACAGTTGTTTATTCATTCATCAGTTAGTGGACATTTGGGTTATTGCCAGGTTTTGGCTATTAAAATAAATCTGCTATAAACATTTGCCTACAGACCTTTGTGTGGTCATAGATTTTTCTTTTTGCTGGGTGGCTGACTACCTAGGAGTAATACTGCTATCATATGATAAGTATATGTTTAATTTCATAAAATACTACCAAATGTTTTTCCAAAGTAGCTATTCCATTTGTTTTACTATCAGCAGCAATGACAGTCCTAGTTATTCTACATAGACATCAGCTCTTGGTGTTGTTAGTAGTTTAAAATTTAACTATTCCAGTAAGAGTGCATTGATGTCTCACTGTAATTTTAATTGCTTTTCTCTGATGACTGATGATGTAGAGCAGAGGTGCCTAACCTTTTGGGTTCCCTCGACCACACTGGTAACACGCACACACAGAAAAAATCTCATGTTTTAAGAATTTATGTTGGGCCACCGGTTGGACATGCCTGAGTAGAGAACCTTTTCATGTATTAATACTTACTTGCTGTATGTATATCTTCTTTGGTGTAATATCCATTGAAATATTTTGCCTGTGTTTTTGAACAGCTTCATTGAGATACAATTGGCATATAGTAAATTACATATATTTAAATTGTATATTTTAATAAACTAGAAATATGTATGTACTCATGAAGTCATCACTATAATCACATTAATGTACATGTTTCAACATGGATGAGCCTTGAAAGCATTACACTAATTGAAAGAAGCCAATCACAAAAGGCCATATATTGTATGAGTCTGTTGATATAAAATGTCCAGAACAGACAAATCCATAGAGACAGAATGATTAGTGGTTGCCTGGAACTGAAAGGGGGAGAATATGGAGTGGGTATGGGGTTTCTCTGGGGGATGATAAAATGTTCTGGAATTAGATACTTGTGATTGCTGCACAGTTATGTGAATAGTTTAAAAACTACTGAATTTTATCCTTTAATAGGGTGAATTTTATGGTATATGAATATATCACGTATCATATATGTGGTATATCTCAATAGAACAGTTGAAAAAGGGGGAGAAAACCTAGTTTTTTTCTTTTATTGTTAAATTTATTTGGGTGACATTGGTTAGTAAAAATTACATGGGTTCCAGATGTACAATTCAGTACTTTGTATATGTACTACAATATGTTCACCACCCAGAGTCAGCTTTTTTTGTATCACTATATATTTAGCTCTTCTTCCTCCTCTCCCACACCCCAAAATCTACTACCTTTGATACACTAATGGGTTGTTCCAATAGTATTGTAATTGCAAAAACATGGAAACTAACTCAATGTCCGTCAGTACTAGAACAATTATAAAAATGGTTGTAAATTCTCAGAATGAAAAAGTGAAGAAACTTATAATAGTGAAGCAGAGAAGTATCAATATGATGAATCTCACAATTACAATTTGAGCAACAAAAGATTGCAGAGGAATCTAATAGGTATAGTACAGAATTAAAGTTTTAAAATACATAGAACACTATATAATTTAATAAAAGTATAAAATTGCATGGGGATCATAAGCATCAGTTTTCACATAGTAATTAGTTGTGAGAATAACTTGTGGTATGTACTTGTGGAGGGAGAAGAGAAAGAATGTCATAAAGGAAGAATTCATAGCGTACTTAAACTATATTTAGTAACGTGTTATTTCTTAAACTGTATGATAGGTCTACAGAAGTTTTATTTTATTTTTAGAATATTTCAAGTAATTTTTATAAGAAAATATAAAAGACAGAAAAAAATGGAGGTACCAACCTAGAAGGGATAAATGATTTTTTTTGCTTACAAAAGAATACAATATCAAATCTAGAATTGAGGACATATCAGAACCAATTGAGAAAACTACATTGGGGGAGGAATGGTTGCTTAAAAGTCATTAACATATTTTTCTTATTAAAAAGCTGTGATTTTCTTTGAGAATACTATACAAGGCAAAATAATAAATATAACCTGGAAGCAGTTTCATTAATGCATATTTTGCAAAGTGGTGCTACTCTCAGAGGTCAAATCAGTGCCATCTAGGAGAGTTTTGAAGTGATATAAAATTGTCTCAGAGGGAGGAAAACATAATGATGTAGGGTGTGAGGAAAAGCCATAAGGATATCTTGTTAATATGGCATAGGAGCTCAGGTAAAAGCTAGTCACCTAGTCAGGAGGTCCCCTGATAAACAGATTATACAGTTGAAACAAGAAGGTACTTGAATGCTTTCCAGTTTATTGATATCAGACCCCATTCTGGTATCAGGAAATTGTAAAGATTTGAATTTAGTCTAGCTATACCATCAAGCCTGTTACCTGGGAAAAGAAACTTTTGTAAAGAGGGGGCTTTATAGGAGTTCTAAGTTCAGAGGGCTAGGGTCATTTAAAAAGTACTACCCATACAGATAACATGAAGACAACAAAAAGCCCAAGGGACTTCCAAAAACCCAGATCTACAGGAGATGGAGAGGGAGTTTAAGAACTTTGTATAGTTTCTTAAGTTTAGAGACATTATCTGGTGTGAGTTGAATTTGCTCCAAATTTGCCCCCAAAAGATTTGCTCAGGTCTTTAGGGATGTTATCTAAGTTAAAATGTGGTCATACTGGATTAGGGTGGGCTCTGATCAAGTGACTTGTCTTTGTAAGAAAATGGAGAAGGAAATTTAGATACAGAGACATAGACACAAAGAACAGACACTGAGGGAAGTTTCTGGCCATAGATTTGAGTTATGCAGCTCCAAACAAAAGACCAGTAAGTATTGCCAGTAACCACTAGAAACTAAAAGAGGGAAGGGAAGATCCTTTTCTAGATTCTACTGAGAGCATTGCCCTCCTGCCACCTTGATTTCAGACTTCTGGTCTCCAGAATTGTGAGAATAAATTTCTGTTGATTTAAACCACTCATTTTGTTTTTAATGTTATCGCTATCCTAGGAAATTAATATATTCTACATCTTCATTATTTTTGATAGGCACTACTTAGTTCCTTACAGCAATTACCAATAAAATACTTTAAATGAAAATGATTATGAGGCTTGCTTGGTGGGATTTAAATTTAAAACAAAACAAAACACTGGAGCATATGAGTGTCCTACTCTACAGTCAGTCCTGAATAAAAAGAGGCTCAAGAGCTGTTGACAGCTTTAGGGAAGAAAGTAATAAACAGAACAAAACCCTAACACTTGTTTCTGTCATAGTGTAGAGCCAGCCTATGGCAGACATAGCCTATAGTGATCTCCTTTGATTCTATGTGGGATCCTCAAGATTCCCTAGACTGGCTTATGCTAGGTATTTGATCTTACTCTCAAAAGCAGTTATAGGTAAGATATACTATCAAAAGCCATTATCATTGCTGGGAAAGACTAAGTAGGAATAATAATAATAACAACAGCAATAGCTAACATTTGTTACCTTACAGTTACCTCATGTGTTCCTTATTAAGAAGAAAAAACAGTATCTCATAAAATAAAAATAAAGACTTTATCCTGTACCAAGACAGTAAGCAAAAGAGGAGTTCAGGCATTTAACTACTACTAATTAACAACTGTATGAGATTCTGAATTTAAGACCTGCTAGATAATGGAAGAGTACATGTAGATATTTTAAATATGTGTTCTGAAGGAGAACTCATGCAATAAATATATTGTAGTTGCAGTAGACATAAAGATGTGATTTCTAAATTTTCACTCTATAAAGACTACACCATTTACTACATTTTACCAGTGTTGTCACCTTCGTTTTTTAAAAAAATGAGTTACAGATTTTTTTTTTTTTAATTTAGAGAGGATGTTTTTTTGCTCTCTACCTATGAAGATACATCTAGGACAATATAGAACTCAGCAAAAGCTTCTTGTTACAGAAACATTGAAAATCTCCACCAGCATGAAACTAACTTCTAAGGGCATACACACAACCTATTTATAATAAAGAGGAGATAGTATTTTCCTTCACAGAAAGAAAATTAGGAACTTGAACATATCACAGGTACATAGAGAGTTCCCTTTTTTAAATCATATTTTCCTAGAAAGGTATAGACATTTTTTAAATGAGGAACATTAAAATTATTAATAAAAACTCCAGATATTGTAGGAAGTAGTCTAAATTTATCAAAAAACAAGAAAATTCTAGAAATTTAAGATTGTAATTGAATTGAGGTGTTTTCATGGAATATAAAGTAGATCCTGAAATAGTTTAAATCCTGAGGTTTGTTTTTGTTTTTTCAGAAAATAAAGGTGAGGTTTCTTGTTCTTTCATAATGGAAGATAACCTAAAATGCCCTTTCTGATGATAGATAGACATAGATATAAATATGATCATATCAATCATATAAAAGGAAATACCCTAGGGTCCAGAAACAATTACTGATAAAAATCAGGAAGTCTATAGGCTTATCTAACTGCTGGACTGAGAGGGTAAGGAGTTATAGTTCTCAGTAATCCAGGGGCTTAAGTTTTAGAGGCATACAGCCAAAAGATTTGAGGTCTTGGAATCCAAGAGTCAAGTGGTTACTAATCAGACCCCTGCAATTGACTTTTTTTTAAGATTTATTTTTTATATATTTTTTATTGTTTGAGAGAAGGTGAGAAAGAGGGGCGGAGGAACCGAGAGCAGTCTCCATAGTTGTACATCATTAGTTGTGACATAGTTTTGTTCGCCACAGGTGGGTGTGGGGCCATGTGAGGTGGGAACCAAACTGGAAGCCTTTTACATGGGAGGTGAGAACCTTCGCCTCCATCTGGTAGTTACCAGGTGTGCTTTAGTTTAACGTATAGGGTTTGCATGGGCCTAGGATTCAATCCCCAGACTTGCAGTTGCAAGGCAAGCACTCAACCTGCTGAGGTATTCCAGCATCCCCATTATCTTTAATGTCTAATTGTATACTACAATACATCTCAGAATTTTGTGTTTCCCAGGTCCTTCGTAGGCCTTTTTAATATGTAGATTCATGTCTTTCCTTGTTTGTGGTTATCTGTTTTTTGTATTACAGTTTTAAATATTAGCTCCCTAATTTTATGTATGTTGGATTCTCTTTCTCTCTTTTGTATATTAACACTTTCTCCCTGATTCTATTGCTCTCTTTTGTAATTTTGTTTTGCTTCCTTGACTATTTTCATGCTTTTGTTCAATGCCCCTTATTGTGTTTTTATTCAACCCTGTTCTTTCTTGAGTACTTTATAATTTATTATTCACTTATAAAATAATTTTTGTCTTTTTCCTCTCAATTTCTTTTATAAGACCAGTTATCTCTCATATCACACATTTCTGATATAAAGATTTTTACCCATTTCCATTTTGAATTATTGAAAATTTTGAGGGTTTCAAAAAATGTCTGTAAGTACCTATTTAACAATATATAATTCAAGTTGAGACATTATAGTTTAACTGCCTCATAGTTTGTTTCGGGGGAGGATAATGGTGTTCATCAGCTGAAGAGTTTTCGTTTTCATTTTCTGTATTTTTTATAATAGCTTTTTATAGTTGTTGCCTAATATTTTCTGATTAGTTTTGAATATTTTATTTTTCTTAACCATCAATAATAGTTTATATAGAAAGTGGTAAGAGGAGTTAGTTATAAAATTTATTAGTCCAAAAGCTATAATATAGTTCAGTATCTTGAATCTATGGTGCATTTATTTTGGAGACAGGGTTTACTGCCTCTCTAATTTTGTGTTTCTTTTTATTTCTGTTGGACTATTATTTTTTTCTATCCTGTTTTCTTCTTCTTCTCCTCCTCCTTCTCCTATTCCTTCTCCTTCCTCTTCCTCTTCCTCTTCCTCTCCTCTTTCTCCTCCTTCTCCTTCTCCCCCTCTTCCTCCTCATTCTTCTCCTCCCTCCTCCACTTCCTCCTCCCCTTTCCCCTCCTCTACTGTCAAGTATCCTAGGAGTACTACTTTAAATTACTCACTGTTCTCTCCTTAGAGGTGGTGCTTTCAAAGAACATTACTTCTGTTTCTTGCAAATGCAAGCCTGTTTATTTTGAATCCACAGTGACCAGCTCCGATCTAGCAGGTCTTAGACCTATTTTTAGGATTTTCTCACTTTCTGTGCTTATTTTATCTGTATTTTGTCTCCCCTAGGCCCTGTTTTCCTCTCCCTTATTTCTACGTAGTCTCTCTTTCTCTCATTCTCCAGCATGGACTTCAGAAATTATTTCAGGGTATTAGTGTTCATTTCTCTACTTATTATGTGTTTAAATTTTGTGGCAGCCCTCTTCTCTTTTTTTTATTTTTTTAATATTATTATATTTTATTGTTAAATTTAATGGGGTGACATTGGTTGGTAACAATCAGACAGTTTTCCAATTGACAACTCCACATCACATCACCCATGCATCCCATTATGTGCCCAGCTCCCAGAATCAGGTCCCCCTCCAACTCGATATATCTGGTGCCCACTCCCCCCTCCCCACACAACTCTCCCTCCC